>JBAMJV010004228.1:0-185000 GCA_037951105.1 Echinarachnius parma
GTGGTCTCTGACCAAGTCGCTAATTCACAAGCATTTGTAAACCTGTTTGGGGAAAAAAAAATTCGCCCCCTGCACGCCATCTATGCATGTCAGGGGGGACGGGGTTAGGGTTAGGTCTGAAAGCTCCGCTCTATTTTAATTGCATTATTGCTTTTTTACTGTTTTCTGTTTTGTACATCACATATTATGTTTCTATTCAATTTTATTCTGTTCTATTCTATTTTCATTTTTATATTACACTAAACTGTAGTCATTCTACATTATATTTTATTAAATAACATAATATAAAATGAATTGCCTCCATTACTCTGCTAGCCGCACTCACACCCCTGACCACTTGACCGAACAGAATATAGATGGACGCCAGTGACCGCTGGACGTTCTGAGAGGCGACCAAGAAGGACATGAGCTGACCGGCCTGTATTCTATTCTTTTTAATTCTCCATTGTCTTCTATTCTTGATTTTCTATTCTATTCCATTCTATTCCATTCATATATGGGCGACTCCAGCGTCACGGACATTACAAATCAGAGAATTTTCATGACTTTCCAATGCCACTACTAATTCATACCTCTAACTAATGTCTAACTTTTATTTTGATTACAAAACAATATCCTAGTTAAGTACCGTATTTGTCGGTGTATTAACCGCTCCGGTGTATTAACCGCACCCCTAAAAAAAAAATAAAAAAAAAAATTTAAAAAAAAAAAATGGTGGTTAATACGGTCGTGTATTAACCGCACCCCCTTTTTTTTTTTTTTTTTTTGAAAAAAAGTGCGGGTAATACACCGACAAATACGGTATGCAAAAAAAGTTTCAGAACATTTATCCAATTCGTTACTGAGTAATTCTGCGAAATGTGCGCCGTCACGGACATTACATCTTTTGGACATGACTTTTTGCATCCATATACATCTTTGCAAAAGTCTGTGAGTTCTGAGACCTCACAAAGGTGATTTAGGTATTTAATTATAGACAAGGCAATGATGAATTGAATCCAAGTTGTTTTGGGGGAAACGGGCCAGGCATATGTGATCTAGACAACAAAACATTGCGTCACGGACATTACATTTTCAGCGTCACGGACATTACACTTTTGTCCACTTTTTCTAAACTCAGAAATAACCCGCAAAAAATGCTCCATTGTGCATGACACTTTTTACCCACGCCGATGAAATCGGCAGGGGGTTATGTAAAGGGTTCCGTATGTTTGTTTGTTTGTTTGTTTGTTTGTTTGTTTGTTTGTTTTTTTTTTTTTTTTTTTTTTTTGTTTGTTTGTTTGTGTACAAGATAACTAGAGAACGGGTGAACGGATTTGCACCAAATTTTCAGGGAATGTTTGGATAGTGACATGGAAGAATCGATTAGATTTTGGTGATGATTGGTTGACCCCTGCAAATTCTGTGGAACCTTGAAGTTCTGTACGGAATCGAAATCAGTAAAGTGAGTGCTCCACGTCACAGGGTCACATGACTGATAGCACTCACTTTGCTGTTGTACACAACGTATGGAAGTTCTATGCTCGCTGCCATGATACCCCAATGACACAACAGTGTTTGCTGGCACCAATCAGCGTCGCGCATTTCCGGCGTTGCGCGTGCAATGATCTAGTGTAAACTCTGCGAGCAATCGTACCGCTTAACGTTGCGTCAATTTGCAATGCATAAATATTAGGCATATCTATACTACACAGGCAGCTAGTAAAAACACGTGCGAATCGGCAGATAGCTGTCATGAAAAGATCTAAAATCATATTTATGCAAGAGAAATGGACATAAAAGTTTGCAGAATCAGGAAGATAAGGTATCTGTTATTGTTTGTAATAGTTTATTTTGTTTGAATTCATGATTTATGTTACATTTATCGCCAATAAATTGGACAGATGTCGGCATTTTCAAGCCCTCCCTGCAGGCATACCCAGTCAGCATAGTTTACTATGCCTGGAGTTGTGGGGGATTCTGTTCAACGGTTGATCACTATGTTTTTAGGATGCATCGGTAAGCAAAACAGGGTTGAGGCCGACGAAGGGGTAGAACAGGGCTAATGGGAGGCGTGGGTATGCTGACTTTGTCGGCCTTCTAGTTTAATTGTACATTTGATATGTAATCAAACAGTTTTGAGAACAAAAATTATATTTCAATTTTTTTTTCAATTAGCAAAAAATTATTTTAAAAATATTAATAAGTTTTTCCAAAATTATTGTAAAATTTGAAATTTTTCAACAGAATGTGCAGTAAACCAAATGTTCAACTATTAAAAAAAATATTATACATTTTTAATGAGGTACAATGCTGTTTTGTGCCAAAAAATTGTAAAATCTAAAAAAAGTTGTGTACATCATGGGCATAACACATGGAAAATCATGGACTAAGAGTATAATTTTTGCAATTTGATCATACTATATGAGATTTAACCATCTCTTTCTCCTCCCAGTAAGTTATAGTCAAGTCTTTATTGATTATTGAGACATGCATGTTCAAATTAAGTAAGGAATTTAGTTTTATAAATAGTTCAGAGTACTGACTCAAAGTTCACTATCTGATTAACGATACAATTTATTAAAACTTGAACCAGGAAGGTAGTAGTCCCCCTGTTACTTGGGATTATCTTATTTATTGGCTAAAGTAAGACATTTACATAAGAAAATAATGCTTGATATTTTTTTGCTCTGCTTTTTTATACTATTCACTGTGTATGTAATGTCCGTGACGCAGCCGTGACGTAATGTCCGTGACGCCATTCTGGACAAGCCATCAAATATTTTAGTAAATGCTCTTGATATACTTTATGATATAACATTCTAGCTTTGCAAATGAATTTTGAATTAAATTGAATTAGGACTTCTGCTTCTACAAAAACTTTTATATCTAAAACGTCACGGACATTACACATCAATGTTGTAAGAATCAGGATTTTATCCAATAACAGTTTTCAAAAAGTAAAGATTTTTACACAATTTCCTTTTCTATGATGTTAAAACAAAGCATAAACAAGACATTAGAAGTAGAATTATTGTTCTGAAGTGATCCATATTTTTAAATTTTATTTCACAAACAACGGATGCAAATTTCATCATTTTTGGGGGTAATACATACAATTTTTGTCCCAAATTCAATGGCCAAAAAAAAAAATATTCTGCATTGAATTTCAAACTTTTTTCCTTTAGTCATCAAAATATGGTCCTTCCTCATTACTATCCAGTAGTTAACAAGGCTGTCCCATGAGTTTCATTTTTCCATCCTTGGGTGACATTTTTCGTGGAATTGCCCATATCCAACAATTACTATTCTGCACCTTGAGTAATCTTTTTAGAGAAGTGTGCTATATAAGTAATTATTTTATTATAATTAATATCATTATTACCTCCATGACTCTGCTAGCAGCACTCACGCCCCTCACTGCTTGACCGAACAGAATGGAGATGGATGCCAGTGATCGCTGAACATTCTGAGAGGCGACCAAGAAGGACATGAGCTGACCGGCCTGTATTTCATTTGTTGATAGGAGGTGGCCACCGCAACACACGACGCCAAGCACCAAGCCTGTAAATTAACAAAAGTTAATGTTAGAATTGATATATTTGTACTGGTGGCCCTGTAAAGCAAGTTGAATTTAGTGTCACATTTAATAACTTGTCTCTACAAGGAATGCATATGAATCTAAAATATTAAAACATGTAGGGAAATCCCCTCTCGATGGAAATAGGAGGGTGTTTCACAAAAATTGTAAGTTGCACAAGTATTAAAAAAGCCATTAGTTTGCCATTGTTGTCAAAGTTCTTTTTTAAAGGCAAAATGTTGATTCAAACCATTGCTATTTTCTATTATCAAGGAGATTTCATGTTCTTGATGCAACATTTATGAAAAGTCTACAATTCTTGCTTTGTTGCTTTTAAATATATTATATTCCAAGGCTACAAATGGCTTTCCATAACAGTTAAGTCCAGCTAAGAGTTAAGTTCAACTTAGAATCTTTGTAAAACACACCCCTGGTCTAGTCCACCTACCGTTAAGAGCCAAGTTTGTGAGTCCCTGGAATACTCCGATGCCCAGGCCCAATCTAGACTGCAGTCCTCTCGCCCTGTCTAACTCTTGCTGAAAGAGGGCGCACTCTTGATCTTCCATGGCAAACGCCCGCACCGTCCGCATGTTGGCCAGTGACTCGTCCGCGACCGACATGGCACGAGAAGTCTGGATTGGCAAAACCGGAAATATTGACTTTATTCAATCAATGTTAGGGTATGGTGTTTACTGAGCACTACTTGTATTATGTGCATATAAGTTTGTTGTAAAATATGTTGATCAACTGTACACCTCACAGCTTATAACACAGCTAGCATCTAATGTTTGAAGTTAACACCTAAGACTGTTAAATGCAGTCAACTTGGAAAATAACACCCAGTTTTGTAAATCAAAGTGAATGTACTTTTATAGAGACTGGTAAATATCTGATAAAAACAGTCAACATCCAACATAGCATCCAGTTTTGTAAATCAATATATTTAGAGACTGGTAAATACCTGTTCTTGTGCGTCGGCAGACAGTTTTCTTAGCACAGCCCCTATGGCACCTCCTACTAGCACTATGACTGGCAAAGTGATTACCAGTACACCGGTGAGCTTGGGTGATAGGGTGTACATTGATACAACTGATCCTGCAATCTGTACACAAAGATGAAAAAGACAAAAGAAAATGTTTTAAAATGTTTAAAATACTGTTATGCACTGCTAGAAGAAAAAAAACATTTGCTGTGTGGCCCAGTTGGGCAAGTAAAATCAAGATTTGTCACTTTCTAGTGGCACAAAATCTGAACCTGGTGGATCCAAACAAAGTAAAAACATTAACATTTCTGTTATTTTAATCAAGCATCAATGTATCTAGGTGGCCCGAGGCTAATTCTAAGTGGCCCTGGGTCAGCGCATCTGTGTGAATTTTATTTATATGACATCCAAACAAATTACATATACCTGGGATCTCCAGGGCCCATTTTCATAAAACCCCACAAACTTAAGTTTTATATTTTGGATGGTCGGGCTGAGTAACTGCACAAAGTTTTCCTAGTCACTATCTATGATAATCTGGGTAACAATTTATTTTCTAATAAATTAACCCGGGATGGCAGCTAAAAATATTTTGTGTTGCATACTCATCTAAATACTCTAACCGCTGAACCACAAGGCCCTATCATATACTCTATAATTTACCTTGTCCTTTGTATATGTTAATTTTGTTTAGGTGTACACATACAAGAGCTTTGAAGTTTTTATTATAACTTGGCTACAATATATTTTATTATTAATTGTGGCAAATCCCAGGAACCCTGACTGTTTAATGCTCCTGCTAGTCAGAAGCTATACAAACCTGAAACAAATCTAAAGAATAAGAAATCAACTAAGGAAAAGTTAGGATAAAGTAATTGCAGCTTTTTACAAAAACTGACCAGAAATAAATTAAATAGCTGAACATTTGTTCTGACCTGAGTTGTTCCTCTAAGGCCCTGTGAAACACACAGCTTGAAGGAGCTCTTGAAATCTTGAACATCAGCTGACAGTCTGTGAAAGGGCAAACAAATAAGAAAGTTCCAAAGAAAAACTTTGTGTTGTGTGGAACACCTCCTGCTCTCATTATATGGTCAGGGGGGTGTTTCACAAAGATCCTAAGATGAACTTAACTCTAAGTTGGACTTAGAAACTATGGAAAGCCATTAGTTTCTTTGAAACATTTTTGTAAAAGTCCTTTTTTAAAGGTATGACATGTTGATTCGAAGCAATAATATTTTCTATTATCAAGGAGATTTTTTATTCTTGATGTAATATTTATGAAAAGTCTAAAATACTTGCATTTTTGCTTTTGAATATATTTTATTTCGAGGCTACAAGTGGCTTTCCATAATAGTTAAGTCCATCTTAGAGTTAAGTTCAACTTAGGATCTTTGTGAAACACCCCCCACGGCATCAAAGTTCACTCAGTATCCAAGTTTGAGCAATTAATTTGCAGCATGTATGGAAAAGATGCAATACCAATTTCACAGTGTGCACAAACTTTGATGCCTCTGTGTTTTGTGCAGTCATAGAAATGTATCTCAATATGACAGTGAATAAAAGCAAACAGCAGTAAAACAAAAACAAGTTCATTATACTACAGAATATTCTGAATCAACGGATATGCGATTCATTATGAGAATCAATATATTCTTTTTCAAATTGGTACTCTTCAAAGTTAGGTCACAAACTTCAATGCCACCATCCTACCCATCGTTTTGGCAACATGTGTGTATCATGTGTGAACCACGTGAGGATCATGTGCCAGACATGCACGTATCATTAGATATATTATGTCATACCTGTTTACAAGCTCCCCAGTGTGGTGAACATCAAAGAATTGAATGTCTTGCTTGAGGAGTGATGCAAAGAGTTCTGCTCTCATCCTAGCTGCCAGTCTTTCTCCGACGGATGAGAGGATTGCGATGTAGCCACACGTACAGGCTGCCTAAAAGATATAAAGGAACAGTATCTGGTAAATTTGCACGTAATTTAAGTGATCATCATCATCAGTGCTCAGTCTTAGCATTAACTTCATTATTATCATCCTCATCATAAAAATAATTGCTATTATCATCATTAGCAGCAGCGGCAGGATCATCAAACATCATCATTATCATCATCTTCACTATCATCATAATCATAATCACCACCATCACCTCTATCATCATCATCATCATCATCATCATCATCATCATCATCATCATCACCACCACCATCTCCATCATCATCATCATCATCATCATCACCATCATCATCATCACCATCATCATCATCCTCATCATCACATCTATCATCATAATTACTACCATCACCATATCATCATCATCATCACGAACCATATCATCCTCATCATCACTATAACCATCATCATCAGTACCTGTACAGCGTATGCAGAAATGAGCCTGACTGCTGGTCTGTAGATTGATTCTAGAAAGTTTCCAGCGTGATGTTCAGGGGTAAACTCTGACACAACCTGAACCAAGTCTCCCATGCAAGGGATCTGAATATCCTCATCCTCATCATCATCATCATCAACACCATAACCATCATCATCCTAACCTGTGTATGCAGCTTGACAGCCGGCTTGTAGATTGATTCCAGAAAGTTTTCAACATGATGTTCTGGCATAACTCTGATAAAAACTAAAATGGCGACTACTGACTTCATTCAACAAATCACTGCAGACAATCTAGTATTCAAAGATCAGTGGATTATACTACTCACTTGTACAGCGTATGCAGATATAAGCCTGACTGCCGGTCTGTAGATTGACTCCAGAAAGTTTCCAGCATGGTGTTCGGGGGTAAACTCAGACACAACTTGGACCAGGTCTCCCAGGAGTAGAGGGATCTGAATGTTGACGAAGGCTGCCAGCATTGCACTCTGAAAATAAAGAATCATTTATTGATTTATTTATTTCCCTCTGAATTGCTAAACAATAATTCACTAATTATCGACCAATCTCAATCTTACCATGTTTCTCAAAAATTCTTGAAAAGATTTTTTTAGATAAACATGATGTATTATATCAAGGTCAGTATGGGTTTCGTGCAAATTATTCAACTGAAATGGCTGTTATTGAAATACATGACAGAATTATTAATTACTTAAATGACCAAAAACATGTTATCGGAATTTTTATGGACCTGTCAAAGGCCTTTGATTCTCTTTCACACTCTATTTTATTAAAGAAATTGCAATATTATGGTATACGTGGCACGTCTTTTAATTGGTTTAAATCATATATAACAGATCGTCTTCAATTTACTGTTTTTAATAAGTTGGCATCATCTTTTAAAACTGTACAAACTGGAGTGCCACAAGGATCTATTTTAGGACCACTTTTATTGTATATTAATGATGTTGTAAATGCTTGCCATGATTGTGATGTTATTCTTTATGCAGACGATACATCTATTCTTGCCCATAATGATAATATTGACATTTTAGTTCAATCTTTAAATGAAAATCTTGATAATATTGTAAAATGGTTTAAGTGCAATAACTTGTCTTTAAATATTACTAAGACTAATTACATATATTTCCATAAAAAGAGTGTAAATGTCCCACAAAATATTAATATTCAAGTGAATTCTACCCCCTTGATTAAATCTAAATCGGTAGTCTTTTTAGGTGTAAGAATCAATGAGATTTTAACTTGGAGTGACCATATTACTGCTGTTTGTTCTAAGATATCTCGCTATGTTGGCATACTATATCGTATAAAATATTATTTACCTATGTATATTTTGTTCAACATTTATAATGCTTTTATTTTATCAAATGTTTCATATTGCAATGTGATATGGGCTAATACATACTCTACCCACTTACATAAATTGTTCATATTACAGAAAAAAGCGATACGATTTTGTACAAATTCAGATTTTTTATCGCATTCATCACCCATTTTTAAACGATTATATACTCTGAAATTGAAAGACATAAATTTATTACAAACAGCATCCCTCATGCAACGCTACTATTTGAATATGTTATCTTCTTATTTAATGAATATGTTTACTTTGAATCGTAATATTCACGGTTATTCTACTAGAAATTATAATAAATTCCACCGCTGGACATACACTAATGATTTATCTAAATATTCTCTACGAAACACAGGACCAGAAGTCTGGAATAATATTGATTTTAATAATTTTAATATTGCTCATAATAATATTTTCAAAAGGCAATATACAAAAATAAGAAATATCTAATTGCTCAATATTAATTACGTTTTAAAATATTTTACTTTTTAAAAAGAACGTCAATAGTTGTTTCTTTGTTTTAATATATTAGTAATTATTTAGGTATTATGTTATGATTATTTTATAAAGACCATTTGACTTGTCAAACTTTTAAAGTTATTACTTATGAATTAAACTAAATAATCTGGTGTGCACGAAACTTATCAAGCCTCTTTATGGCTTTTAATTGTGCACCCCTTTTCCGAAATCATTAATTGATAATTTTTTTAAACAAATTTCTTGAATGGTTCATATTGTAAATCTCGCTTTCATTTCTCTTTTTCTATGTGTGTGTGTTATTTGTGTATGCCGTTCATGTAAATAATTGTAATGCTTTTGTAATAAGCTGTTTAATGTTTGTTTTTTATTGTATATGAATCCTTGAAATCATGTATTTTTTAACTTGAATTTGAATCGGAATAAATGCTCAAATGAAAAAAAGATTTCACAATTCAAAATGCAGTATTTGTAAGTGCATTATTATGCATTATTATGTATTAAGAATTATTATGTAAGAAATTATTATGTAAGAAATGTACGGCATAGTGCTACAGTCTATCATGTGCATACAAGGAGCATGACTAACATGTTTGCTCATGTATGACAACAAAGTTGAATATCAAGTCCAAATCAGCGAAAAAAATACACGGGGGCGGCGGGTGAATTCGCCCCCGAAATGCCCAAAAGAGCCCCCAAAAAAAAAAGTAGCCCCCCCCCAATGGTTTTTTATTGGGGGGTGGGGGGATTTTCTGTTTGGATTGTGATCAAATGCTTAGATGATCACTTACAGCATTAGAGCTTAATAGTAGCCCCTGAAATTTGAAAAAGAGCCTGGAAATTTGTAGCGCCCGAGATGATAAAAGTAGCCCCCAAAAGTTGGAAAAGTAGCCCCCTAAAAGGAGCCTCCGAAATAAAAAATATTAATTTTTTCGCTGGTCCAAATAAATACTCTCCGCTACAGCTGCAACAAGGTACCAAATGTCTACTTTAAGAAACCTCAGAACATCCCAGGCATTGGCAACAGTTGGGACTTTTCCTTTGTCTTATCTCCCTCTAGAAGTCGAGAATAATATCTGTCATTTTTTTTTTCAAGCAGACTATCTGGACAACAAACGTTTCTGCACATGACAACAAAATTGAACATAAATTCAAATTAACTAATGCGCCAGGGATTTTCAATGCTCTATAGCATTTGTGTGCATTGTTACTCGCAAAAATGCAAGCTTGGCACATTAGGAGTTAAATACTTACTGCTACAGCTGCAACAAGGTACCAAATGTCCACTTTCAGAAACCTCAGAACGTCCCAGGCATGGACGACGGTTGGAATTTTGTCTTTCGTCTTATCCCTCTCTAGGAGTCGTGAGGCAGCTTTTGTCTTGACTTTGCACTCGGCCATTGTGAAGCCTTTCCAGCCCGCATTAATCGCCAGTCCAGCACCAAGACCAATTGCTACACCCTGACAAGGGACCAACCATAGTTCTGTAGTGAAGAAGAATAAAACAATAACCACATAATGTAGCGATTGCAATTGTATTTGCCAATTGAACTGAATAGATCTCTTAACTGCAATTGAGTTTGGCTATTGCAAATGTTTATTGGCAAGAGGTAGCTTTCGTCCTGACTTTACACTCAGCCATTGTCAGGGCTTTCCAGCCCGCATTGATGGCCAGACCAGCTCCTAGACCAATCGCAACACCCTGACAAGGGACCAACCATAGTTCTGTAGTGAAGAAGAATAAAACAATAACAACATAATGTAGCGATTGCAATTGTATTTGCCAAACAAGATTCAAGGCTTTGTGAAACCCTTCCATCCAGCGTTGATAGCCAGACCAGCACCAAAACCAATAGCTACCCCCTGGCACGGGACCAACCATAGTTCTGTATTCAAGAAGAGAAACAAATTAATTAGGCATGATTTTGTATTTCCCAATTAAAATTCCATTGGTTAAAGCTGCCAAGTATTTGCAATCATAATTGCCAAGTCAGGTATTGAGAAACCCCTTCATCCAGCATTCTCTACCAAAGCATGCATACGACTTGGCATGCATGAACCCATCAAGGACGAGAGCTATTTTAAGGCAAAATTTATCATTATTTTCCTCTACAAATTGGCAACTCCTAAATTTTGTTGACCTATTAAAGACATAAAAGAAGGTGGAAAATATCTAGTAATTACAATTTAGGACAAATATGAAGTGACTTTACTGCAAAGTTGCCAATTTGAACGCCAACATCTGTTTTTATATATATCACAATGTGTTGCCAATTTAAGGATTTCTCTAAATTATAGCGATTTACGCAATTTAATAAAAATAATTTAGCAGGTAGAATAACAAAATAGGGCTCTAGAAATAGAGAAATTTATGCTCTTTCTCCTTGTATACATTATAAAAACTTGTTATCTTCTTGCTGAAGTGTAGGACTACCAAACCACAAATATGTGGGCCTTTGGCACCCCTACAAGACAAGAGGTTAACTGCATATACTGCATTAACTCCTTAGGCCTTTTCTTATGGGTTAAGAAAAGAACCAATGCTTACCCTTCAGTCTTTGGTTCTTGGGTCCTGTGGCTGGGCATCTGGCTGCCCTGGTGGTGACATGTCTTAGAATTTGGGTCAGCGAAGATAATGAGGTTTGAGGTGTCTCTGCGGATGTTCTTCCCTGCAATTGTGTTCCCTTCAGTCTGTAAGTTATAAGAAAGAGATGGAGGAATAAACTTGTTTATCAGTGCCCAAGGCCCACATATTTGTGGTTTGGTAGTCCTACACTTAAACAAGAAGAATACTAGTTATGTGAAGTGTACAGGGAGAAAGCTTGGAGCATAAATTCCTCTATTTTTAGAGCCCTATTTTGTTACTCTACCTGCTTTAGTTATTTTTGTTATGATTTTTATTATTGCGTAAATCACTATAATTTAGAAAAATCCTTAAATTGGCAACACATTGTGATATTTTAAAAACAGATATTGGTGTTCAAATTGGCAACTTTGCAGCAAAGTCACTTCATATTTGTCTTAAATGGTCATTACTTAATATTTTCCACCTATTTTTATGTCATTGAACGGTCAACAAAATTTAGGAGTTGCCAATTTGAAGAGGAAAGCAATGATCAATTTTGCCTTAAAATAGCTCTCGTCCTTGATGGGTTAAAATAATTATGCTTAATTTTTGTCATGAGAGAGAGAGAGAATACAACACCCAATCACAATTAAATATTAGGTCTTTAGTTGCTGGAGACTCAAGAAATATATTTCAGTTATGTGATTGCAAAGGTGTTGTTTCTTAAACTTACAGTGCATTTTAGGTCAGATGTTTTGATAAAACGTCTGTTCAAGTGGTAGAGACATTTTGCAATTACTATTTGTTTTATTTTAATAATTTGTTTCTTTCCTTGTTTTTGTTTTTGTTTTTGTTTACTTGTTTTGTTAATGTACATGTTTTCTATGTTTGTTTATTTGTTTATTTGTTCGTTTGTTTGTTTGTTGTTGTGGGGTTCATGATCATGATTCATGAATGATCAAGTCGAAATGTACAACTAAACTAAAGACAGTAAAGTCAAAGAAGCTTTAATTAAATAAATTTGTCTATCAATATCATTAAAATATGACGTCATGCACTGTCAGTATGATCACCATCACTAAATTAAAGTTGACGTTTGACAGTTTGACAAATACTACATCTCAAGACACCCAATGAAATATACAAGGCTATAACGCAATAATAATAAACTATTGTCTATAATTCACTAAGTTACAATTACAAAGTAATGTAGTGAGCACTAAAATGCACTTTTAGGGTAAAAGCTGTCACTAGCAAAACATAGTGGCGGCTCGTAGTGCTCACTAAGATATGCCTTTAAGTTGGCAGGCCATCGCTGGCAAATTACAGTGATGGTCCGGTGCCATACTTCGCATATGTGTCAATACACACATATGAACTTCTGCCTTGAGGTACGATGGCTTTTTGGCTTGCCATACCTTGGCAGAATCGTGGGGCTTGTACCCCAGGTCCATTCGCTACCGAGGAAACAGCGGCCGGAAGGATAGCGTACGGTACAGCCCATCTCGTTGTACGCTAAGGGCGGTATGACGACCTCTTGCCTGCCAGAACCAACCGAAGATACAACGATTTCCGCTAATGCGTGTACACCCTATCCTGTTGAGCAACCCTCCAGTAGATCCTGTGTTTACGCGAAGCCCGAAGAGTTGAAGCCGGGAGTTACGGCGGCCTTGAGCATCAGTGACAGTCCCGCTCCGAGTGACCCGATCCTCAGAAGCTGTGAGACGGAACCGATTTACATAAGCCTATGTTCTACCCATGAAACCCCTTCGATTACGAACATTGTTTAACCCTTAAACTGAACTATATTTACCTCTGGATTGCCTAAGCTGTTATTGGATAATAAAGCTTTTGTATTGACCGACCGCTGGACAATTATCACACTTGAGCATAACATTCGCTCAGGTTGTCACTTTGAACTTTCACCGATTGTGGACCAGTTTGGTGTGTCAACCATATTGATGCACCAGGACGAGAGCT
This sequence comes from Echinarachnius parma, assembly GCA_037951105.1. Taxonomy (NCBI): domain Eukaryota; kingdom Metazoa; phylum Echinodermata; class Echinoidea; order Clypeasteroida; family Echinarachniidae; genus Echinarachnius; species Echinarachnius parma. Next base: position 13,338 of record JBAMJV010004228.1, read on the forward strand.
TCACCTCCAGACCAGGAGAAAACGGTAAGTAGTTATATTTTCTATACTCAGTCTTTCAGAGTTTTAATCGGATCATTGCACCTGGCCAAGGTCCACCCCAAAAGTAGAGGCCACCAGTACTTCCCACATATTTACCTTAGGTCATTTGCAACGAATTCTTCATTGGCGTACTCGGCAGGATAGTAAAAAAGAATCAATAATTGCGTAGGGAACCCCATTATTGAGATTATATTTTGTAAGCTTTGATTTGTTATTTTGATTTGATTGTTTTCGCTAATTTGCGCCCCAAAAGGTTTGGGAGACCGAAGCAAAAGTTTGCACGGTCGATCAGCTGTTCGCGAAGTAGATGTGTTTGTTTTGATTATTATATCGCACGTGTGATTGAATGACAATCGTTTGATTTTAAGTTAAGTTTTTCACTGACACTGCGTCAGTAATTCAGCTAAATTTCAGCCAATAATTATTTGCTCGTGTTTTTGATTATCGCATTCCGTTAATAAGTCTTAATTGGATTGCATCGTATTTGTTTTATTTTTGTATTTGCCGTAGTTAAGGCAAAAAAGTGGAATTTATTTTGATGTTTTTAATTCGTTGCGGTGATTGTGTGAGTGCATTACCATTTGCATAGCTTGTGTGTGAAAGTGTATACATTTGTATTGCTTCGAGTGTAGCGTATGCCGGTTGCGTGAATTTTAGATTCTCGCAGTCGATTCAGACCCCGGAAGCGCCTAACGGAAAGTTACGTGCATAAGCCTATGTGAAAGTTTCACGTGGTGTTTTGTTATTGCGCCATAATTTGTAGACGTGTTTGAGCTCGTATTTTGTACGACATGATTGTGATGTGCATGTGATCACCACGAGTGCGTTGTTGTTTTAATTTAATGTGTTTGGTTATAATTTAAAGAAAGAGAAAGAATTGTAAGCTCCGTATATTCCTTGTGATATAAGCTTGCATTTGTTTTAGATTGTTGAGTGTAACGGCACCTCGCTCCGTGTGCAACGCTCAGCTCGGCTGTTTAATAAAAGAAATGTAAGCCTCGCACATTTTGTGTGATAGCGCTTGCACGTGGGCGCAACGGCACTTCCTGTGCAGAGCCCAGCCATATGTAAATAAATAAAGAAGTATTTTAAAGGCGTGATATAGCTTTTGTCGTATTGCGCTCGAGTTGTAAATTAAAGAATAAATATTTATTATTGAAAGTTTGGGTTTAAAAAATTAATTTAAGAGATAATTAATATTTAGAGGAGTTTATAAAAATTTTAAAGGTGCTTTTATGCTTTGGAAATGAGTTAAAGGCATTGCTGGGTTTTGAAAAAATTAATTAAAGGAAATTTAAAGTGTTAAAGTTATTTTAAAGTTTTGGGTTTTAATAATTGGTTTAATATTAGTGAAATAGAAGTGCGGACGCACTTTACGGTTTGGTTTGTGACTCTTATTCGTTAATAAGAATCACACCAAGTTATGAACTAGCGCGCTGCGCTGTTTTTATTAATGTTGTGTGTGGTTTTGTAGTTGCTTGTGAGTGTGATTGTGGTGTGCAGAATCACACGCAAGATAGTGATTTTCCACACAAGTTTGAGTAGTGATTTATTGTAAGATAGGCTGCGCGCGGTGTGGTGATTTTGATTTAGGTGATGCTGGTGCTAACCTCTGCTTTTTTAACCGACAAGCCAACACCTTGGACACTGGATTCGCAACACTGCCACCAGTACATTACACCCCACCGACGCCAACCCCAGGAGCCAGTTATAATTTAGTGAGCGATTGGACTCATATATTATAGATAGTTTTGGGGTAATATTCTGTCAGGTGTTTTTGAACGCATTTGGACGTTAAGAAAGAGTGAGCATTTTTTATTGAATCCCTGCTTTTAATGAAAGGACATTATTGGGAATTAAAGAGTGTTTGCTTGCAGGACTAGTGTTTTAATTACACTTTTTATTGGATCAGACAATTGACGACGCAGCCGAAAAATGGAAAGCTACCGGAATTTCCAGCCAGCATGGGCAGCAGACACGCCGGCATCTTCCACGCCTGGATGCAGAGGGTCCGGCTACAGTCGCACACCCCCCAGGGACGCCCCGACCTTCAGAACGGTGCCGGAGACCCCCACCGCGACCAACACACCGCTCGCCCATATGGGAAGTGGACATAACAGGGGTACGTACCAGCCCCCTAGTTGTTACTCTCCTTCATACGAGGATTCGAGTTACCATAGGGCTAGCGCCAATTTGCATCCGTCAATGCAGCCCATGGCACACAGCGGGGCATACAACAAAGGGCCCGGGGCATCGAACCTGCCAGGCCATATGTCTGTACCCGCGAGCACAAGTGCACGACCACCGGCGCGTGACCCTCGGGTCAAAGAAGAGGAGCAGCACTGGCCGCGGTCATGGCAAATGGAGAACCGTTTCGGTGCCAGAGACTTCGAGGAAGCTTCACGGCTCGATTTCTCCGCCGCCATGCAGGCGCCCGACGAGTTGCTTGATGATTGGGCCGATCGGGTGGAGGACCTGGCGGATGACGCATTCCCAGGTGTCCCCGAGACGGTTGCTGCGCGCCATACCGTCCTGCGCTTTTGCCAGGGATGCCTCAATAAGGAGGCGGGGCAGCACACCTTGAATGCACAGCCCTCCACCGTGGACGCAGCAATCGAAACCCATCGGTGGTACGAACATAACCAGCGTGCCATGTATGGACCGCGTCAAGTGCGACAAAGCACTGTCCATCACATGGCAGAGTCACCACTGCGACAAGACACCGTCCATCAAGTGGCAGAGTCACCGTGGGCAGAGACACAGCCTGCTCCACAATATCCACCCTCTGTAGAGAGCCGCCTTGTTCGCCTCGAGGGAACAATGAAAGACTTGGTGACGCAAGTAGCAAGGTTGGAACGCCGATTACCGGAACCGACACCGCAGTCCCCGACCAGCAGTCAGGCGTCCCAGACCGACAGTGAGACGTCCCAGACCAACAGTGAGGCGTCCCAGACCGACAGTGAGGCGTCCCAGACCAACGGTGAGGCACCCCAGACCAACAGTGAGGCGTTAAACGACAGCGGATCGGGGGAGAAGGCCACCCGCCGATCCAAGTCATTATAGGCCCCAACAATGACGTTTTATCAGATACACTGCCTGCCAAGATTGTGGCTACGGACACCAGCCAACAGGGACCGTTTCCGCCCGTACAGCGAACTGGTGATGCGGAAGTCCCAGCAGAAGTCGAGGCCAGGGCAGAACCGACTTTGACTGGATCTGAACCAGCCGCTGGTGTAACACCAGGTCTGCCCACCGGACTCGACCCGACCGAGCGGCTACACCCGCCCGCGAGTTTTTCAAGTACGGGGGAGGATAGGAGGAATCCTAATTTGGATGCGCCCTACATCCCCTTCACCTTGGAAACCGAAGTCTGGCCGATCCACGAGGAGCCAGATCCGCAGGAGAGGACAAGCTTGTCTACTCAAAAGGCAAGGGTCCCTCTCCTGGCAAATGAGGCCAGAAGGAAGCACGGCTTGATAGATCAGAAAACGACCAGGACTCTAGACCCGCGAGATCTGACCAAAATCATGAAAAAGCTCGGCAGGAAACGACTGTTCCATGCCATGTCCTGCACCCAACGAGTGCAAGGGACCGTTGGTCAGAGACAACGGCGGTACGCTAGGCGTATGTCCGCCAACAAGAAAAGAAGGGTGACGGGCACCATCGATCAAAAGAAGAGTGGTCTCACACCCAACCGCTCGGAACGTCTGCTGAATGCACTTCCGATAGTGGAGGTCCGGGAAGGTCCGACACGGGATCTTCGCGGTGGTCCGGACATCACTGGCAATCCAGATTTGGATTCGGCAGTGCCGCCACGACCACCGGACAAGCATACTGGAGAGGTAAGTAAAGCTGGTCCTAAACGAAGGGACAGGAGAACGATCCCTCCTAGTCACTCGTTTGCACCCGATCTGAAGGCCGAACAGGCGGAGCTAAGGCGGAAATTCCTGGAGCGTGGGCGACCGAAAAACAAGTCGCCGCCAGGAGTAAGGCACGCTGTGACCCCAGGCGACCATTCGGTGGCACCTGGTACGCTGTACTTAGCTCGCACGCTGTAGGTCCCCGCCCATGCACGGTCCTCGGGGTTATAGGATTGTATTCCACCCTGTAACCCAGGACGGCATGTGGAGAGTTTTTCTTTTTGATTTTTGAGGAATACGCTTTTATTGGCACGGATAACCTCACTGGGTTTTTTTACTTTTGTTTATTATTAATGAAATGAGCCACTGCCGCAGCGCAAATACATTGTGGGTATAGTAGTGTGCAAAGTTGTTTGACTTTTTGTTTATGTGGGATAATAAGCTTAAATTAACAAGGGGATGCCGCGATGTAAAGGGGATTTTAATTGCCTGTTGCGACAGCTTGGGTATAGGGTGAGGTATCCGTGAATTTTTAAAGAAAATTGGGTTTGTAGGGGCGTGTGCCCGGGTTTTTATTAAAAAATTGGTGCAGCAATATGGCTCTTTAAAGTAAGGGATTAATGCACCGCGCAATTTGGTAGGGGTACACATTCCTTTGTAGGGTGCGCGTGCGCCACATAGGATGCGCGAACTCTGTAGGAGGCGCCATCTCCGTTATCCCGGCGGGCGTTTACCTGAGTAGGTGAATTCAACATTTACTCGAATGATGGGTGACGACTCGGACCGTTCCCCCCGCTAAGTTAGGTCGGGCTTCCCCCCTACCTAACGGCAAGACATTCGGGCTCTAGGGTTTTATATTATGAAGCTGAATTACTGTGCTCGGATGACCCTGGTAACTTTGGTCACCTCGGATGCCTGCCAGTCTTCAGACGCCCACCTAGAGTTCGGATGTCCCTGAGGATGACCCCGGGACATCCTCTAGAAAACGGGGGAGAGTGTAGTGAGCACTAAAATGCACTTTTAGGGTAAAAGCTGTCACTAGCAAAACATAGTGGCGGCTCGTAGTGCTCACTAAGATATGCCTTTAAGTTGGCAGGCCATCGCTGGCAAATTACAGTGATGGTCCGGTGCCATACTTCGCATATGTGTCAATACACACATATGAACTTCTGCCTTGAGGTACGATGGCTTTTTGGCTTGCCATACCTTGGCAGAATCGTGGGGCTTGTACCCCAGGTCCATTCGCTACCGAGGAAACAGCGGCCGGAAGGATAGCGTACGGTACAGCCCATCTCGTTGTACGCTAAGGGCGGTATGACGACCTCTTGCCTGCCAGAACCAACCGAAGATACAACGATTTCCGCTAATGCGTGTACACCCTATCCTGTTGAGCAACCCTCCAGTAGATCCTGTGTTTACGCGAAGCCCGAAGAGTTGAAGCCGGGAGTTACGGCGGCCTTGAGCATCAGTGACAGTCCCGCTCCGAGTGACCCGATCCTCAGAAGCTGTGAGACGGAACCGATTTACATAAGCCTATGTTCTACCCATGAAACCCCTTCGATTACGAACATTGTTTAACCCTTAAACTGAACTATATTTACCTCTGGATTGCCTAAGCTGTTATTGGAAAATAAAGCTTTTGTATTGACCGACCGCTGGACAATTATCACACTTGAGCATAACATTCGCTCAGGTTGTCACTTTGAACTTTCACCGATTGTGGACCAGTTTGGTGTGTCAACCATATTGATGCACCAGGACGAGAGCTTCACCTCCAGACCAGGAGAAAACGGTAAGTAGTTATATTTTCTATACTCAGTCTTTCAGAGTTTTAATCGGATCATTGCACCTGGCCAAGGTCCACCCCAAAAGTAGAGGCCACCAGTACTTCCCACATATTTACCTTAGGTCATTTGCAACGAATTCTTCAGTAACAAACGTGACAAGAAACACACCCTTTCATTAATACACTAACACATATTTCAATGAGTGGGACAATGTAAAAAATAAATGTACAGAAAATAATACCTGTTCCGAAATCCAGTGAAATTATCCCTACTGGCAGGGAATTTCGAGTAATTTTTCACCCGGTTCGGACGCCATAGCAGTCCTCTTGCTATCTTTCCCTGGATCAAAACGGGAGTTTTCCACTTATGGGCAAACTGCAGCATCTTTCGGCCCGTGTTTACTTTTGACCAAGTGTACCGGCATTTGATCGAAAAGCAGCTGAAACTTTCTACGGTGCGGCACAGTCATACTACCCCAGCGGACCCGGCCGGGTCAAACAGGTCTGTCCGCTGGTTAATCAACGGCTGCTGCGTACACGTGTCGTGATATGTAAGTTTTGTGACGAGTCGTGTTCAAATCACATTTTCTTAGATAATATACACGTTTCGTTGATGATAGAAACATACATAGATCATTGTGATCTTGGTCAACAATAGATCTGAATTATTTGAAGAATCAATTATAGGATCAACGCTTTTTTAGGCATATGATTTGAGTGAAATGTCGTTATTTAGTAATGTACAGTCCCATAGCCAGGTTTTGGTGTTAGTGTGTAAACATACCTGATTTGAATTTTGAGAGTACGCGATCGAGAGTGACAGTGAGAGGAATGCCTGTATTTCTATTTGCATTTTGTTTAATTTCCAAAAAATAATATATTTACAATGCCAGGAACACAAATATCATAATAACAGATTCAAATCAAAATATGTGACAATTTTATATTTATAAATATTTATATGTGACATAAATTAATTTTAAAAGAAAATGGAGAGCGCTGCTGAAAGTGAAGGTGAAAAGCAATTTCGTGGTTGTAAATTGCAGCTTCAAATTACTTGTTAGTACTGTAACTTGAACTACAGCCACACATAGGTACATTACAATAGCGTTGTGCGGAGATCAACCTCTTCTGCCTGCTGCACTATCCAACACAAAAACATTTTTTGTCGGCCGATTTCTCCCTCCAGCTCCATACAGCAAATGCTAAACAACTTTCGTTTATGTGATCCATAATTCATAGACTTTGATAGTAATTAACGACTGGCAAATAACAACACAGGTAAATAATATATTTTGGTACCGCTATAAAAAAATGTGAAATTTCTTCTGGGTTCTTTGTTAACTTATTTCAAGTGCAGAGTTTGATTTGAAGAGGCTAAAAACCAGAAATGTCTTACATGTTTCTTGTTAACTTATTTCAAGTGCAGAGTTCGATTTGAAGAGGCTAAAACCAGAAATTTCGTATGTGTTCTTTGTTAACTTATTTCAAGTGCAGAGTTTGATTTGAAGAGGCTAAAACCAGAAATTTCTTATGTATTCTTTGTTAACTTATTTCAATTGCAGAGTTCGATTTGAAGAGGCTAAAACCAGAAATTTTGTATGTGTTCTTTGTTAACTTATTTCAAGTGCAGAGTTCGATTTGAAGAGGCTAAAACCAGAAATTTCTTATATGTTCTTTGTTAACTTATTTCAATTGCAGAGTTTGATTTGAAGAGGCTAAAAACCGGAAATTTCTTACATGTTTCTTGTTAACTTATTTCAAGTGCAGAGTTTGATTTGAAGAGGCTAAAAACCAGAAATGTCGTACACGTTCTTTGTTAACTTATTTCAAGTGCAGAGTTTGATTTGAAGAGGCTAAAAACCGGAAATTTCTTACATGTTTCTTGTTAACTTATTTCAAGTGCAGAGTTTGATTTGAAGAGGCTAAAAACCAGAAATGTCTTGCACGTTCTTTGTTAACTTATTTCAAGTGCAGAGTTTGATTTGAAGAGGCTAAAAACCGGAAATTTCTTACATGTTTCTTGTTAACTTATTTCAAGTGCAGAGTTCGATTTGAAGAGGCTAAAAATCGGAAATTTCTTACATGTTTCTTGTTAACTTATTTCAAGTGCAGAGTTTGATTTGAAGAGGCTAAAAACTGGAAATTTCTTACATGTTTATTGTTAACTTATATTTCAGTTGCAGAGTTTGATTTGAAGAGGCTAAACAAAAATGGCTTCGCTGGTCTGCAGTGAAGACTACTTGGTTGTGACGAGTGGAACAAGATTGAAAGTGATTCCATTCAGGTGAGACCATAAATCATGAAAATGGACATTTATTAATAATTAAAGGGATCTAGTAACTTTGTTGACATGTGAAAAAAGTGATGAATGGTTGATGCAATGTATATTATTGTTATCTCATATGTCCACAGGGTATTGTGTGAAAATTTCAAGTCAAATGGACATTGCATGGCCAAGTAATGAGCGAAAATGCAAAGTGATATTCAATAACTCACTGCACTCACTTTGTACACAGAAGAAAAACTCGCCCGGCGTTTTTCTTATCTGAATACTTCGATCGTACATATCTTTGTAACGAAAGGGAAATTTGAAAAACCGAAACCTGTCCCATGATTTTATTGTTAATACAAATACAACAAGGTATGAGGGAACCGCTAGAATGAAAATTTTATTTTGAGGATTTGGACAATGTTACTAAGTCCCTTTAAGATGTGCCCACAGCATGACAAAAAGAATGGATGCTTCAATTCGAGGGATCGACAATACATATAACTATTTGGCCGCTAGAGGGCGTTGAACGTAATGAATGAAATGCTTGTTTTTGATTGGTTGACGCGCGCTGTTGGTTTAGCGGGTCCAGCTTCCGGTTGTGCTACCTACTTCCGGTCTTTTACACTGCGTGCATTTTCTATGCATGAACGCCGAAATCCTACAGCTACACACAAAGAATTCATCAAGTTTTGCCGGCTAATTTTGATCATTTCATCCGAAGAACCCCATAACAAAAATACTTTCATCTAAACTGTGATTTAAATCAATGTTTGAATCACTTTTAGACCCGTTCGTAAAAACGACACATCGTGATTTTGGCTGATTTCAATAGGAAAGCTATTCACGCGCGCCTGTACCGGAAGTAGGCAATATAGTGCAGCCATCAGCGAATATCTTACAGCTATTGTCGATCCCTCGAATTGCATGATGGAGCATCTATTCTATTGGTCAGGTTGCGGGCACATCTCAAAAGAGAATGCCTAAAAATGCACTTGGCCTGTTAGGGAAGTGTTTGTTGTTGTTGTTGTGTTGCTGTTGCTGTGTTTTTGTTGTGGCTGCTCTGTTTTGTCAAAATTTGCAACTCTTAAGTCTTGACATTCTCTTGAGTTTTGACCATGAAATGTGTAGTTCTGCTGGTACATATCTAACTTTGTTTTAAATGAATTAGTTGTATTCGCAGCTACACTTTACAAAATGTATTTCTATTGATTGTAACTTTCATTGTGTCTCTTTTATTCCAGTGATGGAAGTCTCCAAACCATACAAGGCCTGAAGGTCACTTTACACAATTTATTTCTATTGATTGTAACTTTGATTGTTTCTCTTTTATTCCAGTGATCCAAGTCGCCAGACCATTCACGACATGAAGGTCACTTTACACAATGTATTTCTATTGATTGTAACTTTCTTTCATTTTTGTTTCTCTATTATTCCAGTGATCCAAGTCTCCAAACCATACAAGGCCTGAAGGTCCCTTTACACAATTTATTTCTATTGATTGTAACTTTGATTGTATCTCTTTTATTCCAGTGATCGAAGTCGCCAAACCATTCACGACCTGAAGGTCCCTTTACACAATTTATTTCTATTGATTGTAACTTTGATTGTTTCTCTTTTATTCCAGTGATCGAAGTCGCCAAACCATTCACGACCTGAAGGTCACTTTACACAATGTATTTCTATTGATTGTAACTTTGATTGTTTCTCTTTTATTCCAGTGATCCAAGTCTCCAAACCATACAAGACCAGAAGGTCACTTTACACAATGTATTTCTATTGATTGTAACTTTGATTGTTTCTCTTTTATTCCAGTGATCCAAGTCTCCAAACCATACAAGACCAGAAGGTCACTTTACACAATGTATTTCTATTGATTGTAACTTTCATTGTTTCTCTTTCATTCCAGTGATCAAATTTATTTCTATTATTTGATTGTAACTTTCATTGTGTCTCTTTTATTCCAGTGATCAAATTTATTTCTATTGATTGTAACTTTGATTGTTTCTCTTTTATTCCAGTGATTTAAGCCTCCAAACCATACAAGACCTGGAAGTCACTTTACACAATTTATTTCTATTGATTGTAACTTTCATTGTTTCTCTTTTATTCCAGTGATCCAAGTCTCCAAACCATACAAGACGTGAAGGTCACTTTACACAATGTATTTCTATTGATTGTAACTTTGATTGTTTCTCTTTTATTCCAGTGATCCAAGTCTCCAAACCATACAAGACCAGAAGGTCACTTTACACAATGTATTTCTATTGATTGTAACTTTCATTGTTTCTCTTTCATTCCAGTGATCAAATTTATTTCTATTATTTGATTGTAACTTTCATTGTGTCTCTTTTATTCCAGTGATCAAATTTATTTCTATTGATTGTAACTTTGATTGTTTCTCTTTTATTCCAGTGATTTAAGCCTCCAAACCATACAAGACCTGGAAGTCACTTTACACAATGTATTTCTATTGATTGTAACTTTGATTGTTTCTCTTTTATTCCAGTGATTTAAGCCTCCAAACCATACAAGACCTGGAAGTCACTTTACACAATGTATTTCTATTGATTGTAACTTTGATTGTTTCTCTTTTATTCCAGTGATCCAAGTCGCCAAACCATTCACGACCTGAAGGTCACTTTACACAATTTATTTCTATTGATTGTAACTTTCATTGTTTCTCTTTTATTCCAGTGATCCAAGTCTCCAAACCATACAAGACGTGAAGGTCACTTTACACAATGTATTTCTATTGATTGTAACTTTGATTGTTTCTCTTTTATTCCAGTGATCCAAGTCTCCAAACCATACAAGACCAGAAGGTCACTTTACACAATGTATTTCTATTGATTGTAACTTTCATTGTTTCTCTTTCATTCCAGTGATCAAATTTATTTCTATTATTTGATTGTAACTTTCATTGTGTCTCTTTTATTCCAGTGATCAAATTTATTTCTATTGATTGTAACTTTGATTGTTTCTCTTTTATTCCAGTGATTTAAGCCTCCAAACCATACAAGACCTGGAAGTCACTTTACACAATGTATTTCTATTGATTGTAACTTTGATTGTTTCTCTTTTATTCCAGTGATTTAAGCCTCCAAACCATACAAGACCTGGAAGTCACTTTACACAATGTATTTCTATTGATTGTAACTTTGATTGTTTCTCTTTTATTCCAGTGATTTAAGCCTCCAAACCATACAAGACCTGGAAGTCACTTTACACAATGTATTTCTATTGATTGTAACTTTGATTGTTTCTCTTTTATTCCAGTGATCCAAGTCTCCAAACCATTCAAGATCTGAAGGTCAACGTACCTGTCACCATCAATGTGAAAAAAGTTAAAGGGGACGCGAAAGCAGTAAGTGACAAAGACGCCGCAGAGGGAACGAAGAACCTGCCTTCTGACAAGCCAGAGGTGTAAGTACTGTTTTCAAATTTCTTTATTTCCTTAAATTCAAAGGGATACAACACACAAAAGATATTTTCTAATAAATGAAAGATGATAGTTTTAGTTGTCCATTCCACCAAAAAATGTCAGAAAAAAGGGCTGCCAGAAGAATTATATAATTTGAAATGTCATCATTATTGAAAGAAGTAGAATTACATTTTTAAAATTGTTACGCACTGTGGTAAAAATTCATGAACTTTGACTTGAAAACAAGTAAATAAACTGTTGCTGGTATCCTTTCTGAGTTAAGTTTGATGCTTTTCATGAATTCAAGGCTATTCTCTGTCATATATTATTTAAGTTTGATGCTATTCTCTTACATTGCAGAGATCCTCATATTCCAACGGGTCGCATCCTGACTGCAGCTTTCTCCAAATCAGGAAAGCTCTTTGCAGCCTGCACGGACCAGAAGGAACTAACCTTGTGGACAGTGCAACCAACATGGAACAAAGTTTGGACCAGGTAAAATATTGGGGGAAATTCTGAAAATATATTTTTTAAAAGGTAGATTACTAGCAATTTAATGATGAATGTTGATGATTACAATGGTGGTGGTGATGATGATGATGAGGATTATGATGATGATAAGGAAGAGGATTGTGATGATGGTGATAATGATCATGATGAGTGTGATGGTAATGTTAACAATGAGGAGGAGGACGGTGATGAGGAGGAGGTGGAGGAGCAAATTGATGGTGAACATGATCAGTGATGGCATTGATGAAAATGATGATGCTCATCATGATACTAAGTTACAACTCTTTCACATCCAAAATGATTTTCCTTGTTTATCAGCTCGGTTGTCAAGCGCTGCATGGCTCTGACCTTTGACACGAGTGAGAGCGCCCTCTATGTTGCGCACAAGGCAGGCGACGTCTACCAGTTCAGTGTGGAGGGAGACACCAAAGAGGGGGTACTACTGTTGGGTCACGTCTCGATGCTTCTGGATGTGGTAAGTGTCAAAGAACTGTACAAAAAATATGCGTTATTCATTTCTTCTGCCAACAATTTTTAAAAACATGATGTACGATATCTCTCCCTTGGCCGGAAGGTCTGGGTAATACACTGAACCTCCTCTGTGATGGGGATAGGGAATTGCAATTAGGAAATGGATTACAGGGAATAATTTTCCTCCTCAATATTTGATTTGCAATTTCAGCCGATGGATAAATATTTCTATGAAATTCTGTACACTAAGGATATTTTGTATAGCAGTCATGCAAAAATGCATAGCAGATTGCGATGCGATACCAGGAAAATTATTCCCTGGATTAATGGATCTCTTTATTTAATTATTTTCTTTGTGTTTTACAGGTTATATCTCCAGATAACCAGTTCATACTGACGGCTGAACGTGATGAAAAGATCAGAGTGAGCCATCTGCCCAACGCCTATAACATTTATAACTTCTGCCTGGGTCATTCAGAGTAAGTGATGAAAGATTTATTGTAAATACTGTTATATTCACACCAAGCACATTTTCATTTGATTTTAATTTTAATTTGCAAGAGAACAAGTTGAACATAATTCTCAATATACAATCATAAGTAAGGCATGCGACTGCACCAATTCTAGCACATAATACACTTGATCTCGATTTACAGTATTGTATGCACTCAAAACCACTTGCGCACCCCACATGAATACCATCACGAAGCACCATTAAATGTGATGCATTAATCATACACATTCATCTCATAATAATAATAATAATGTGCCACCCAGGTGATTTCACGTACATGTAATTAAAATAATAATAATACTTGTACATTTATGCCGCGCGCACATCTGTCCTTTCAAACAATTGTGGCGCACAATTGTCCATTTTTACAGTTAAGTCTCGAAGTGCTCGGGAGTATTATTATGTAATGATGCATTACTAACTGTTTTGTTTCACTGTACAGGTTCGTAAGCAGACTTGTGATCCTACCTGAAACGGACCATCTCATTTCTACTGCAGGGGTGAGTAACTTGACTTCTCCTCTGATCTCCTCCAATCATTGAACTCTGATAGGATTTGAACAAAGTTAAAGGGGACCACCAGGCAAAGGACAACACATTATTATATGTTTTGGTACCATTTTGTGATATCAAATAGATACCCAACATTTTGCAAAGGGTTCATAAACAAAGCAATTAATTTCCACCACTTACGGAACCACTGCTATTTCCTGGTTCCATACGGGCCAAGCATTTGCGAGTGCGCCAAGGCTTTCACGCGTGCATCAATAGAATCCTGGATGATTCATTCGCTCTGCACAGTACGCTCTGGCTCTGCGCGCATATAGTGTACGCAATTCAGACCGCATAAACGCATGGTTGAGAATGGTGATGCGTTTTCCAATTATATATTTTTTCTGAAAACATATTTTTGTGAACTTGTTGAAGGAATGGAATACTAAAGATGGTACCTTTCTATAATAAGAATATTTTTTTGGGGTGGTGGTACCCTTTAACTAACGTCGTTGAGAAGCATTCTATTTTTTTCTCTGGTTTCCTCTTTTGTTAAGTCTCAATAAAATGGGGGCAGGAATTATGCAACGTTTTGTATGACTATTCTAAAAAGGGAAGCATACTCAATTTTCGTATGGAAACCTTTGAATTTAATTCCTTTTGTTGTTTCTTTGTTTCAGGACTCAAGTTTAAGGCGATGGGACTACAAGAAGTCAGAAACTAGGCAAAAGCTTTTCCCACGAATGCTCATGTTTTGTATGAAAACCTTAGAATTTGTATCCTTTTGTTGTCTCTTGTTTCAGGACTCAAGTATAAGGCTGTGGGACTACAGGGCTGGGAAGGAGCTCTGCCGAGCATCGTACGACTGGGAGGGGCAGGAATTAGGAGAGAAGAACAAAACAACTGTTCCCAAGACAGCTCAATTATTGCATGGGAATCGGTTCTATTTTCTTTGTTTTAGGACTCGAGTATAAGGCTATGGGACTACAGTGTTGTGAAGGAGCTATGCAAAGCATCTTTTGAGGGGGGTGGGATGAGGGTTAACTAAAATGCATTTCAGTTTGTCTATTTAAATGTGGATTAAAGTTAAGAGGTGCCTATATATTATCTCTCTTTTGTTTCAGGACTCGAGTATAAGGCTATGGGACTACAGGATTGGGAAGGAGCTCTGCCGAGCATCGTACGACTGGGAGGGGCAGACGTCGGGAGAGAAGAACAAAGCAACTGCAACATGCATCTCATGCTGCAAACGCAACAATCTGGTCGCTCTCACAATCTTACAGTAAGTCGGAATTGTATCATGTTTTTACTTTTTTTTATGGTTTTCTTTCTTTTGGAGTGGGAGATGAACAAAAGAACTGCTACATGCTTCTTTTGCTCCAAACAAAACAATCGATATTGATTGTTGTATTTTTTTTATTTGTTTGTTTGTTTGAGCATGTGTTTGTTTGGTTTTCGCTGTTTAGAAAGATGGCTTTGTTTACAGAGTATCTCTACAAATAAGTTGTATATTTATTGTTGTTCCTTGTTTGGGGTTCCATTTATATCTCCTACATTTTGGTTGGGTTATGTTACTCTTGTTTCGTTGTTTTGGTATAAATTGTTGTTGCCAATTTAAGGATTAATACTTTTTCTTTAATTTTTGTCAATGTACGAGGCTTATGAATAATACCTTATTTTGTTGTTTTATTCATAGACATTCATATGTTCCAGTCTACCACATCACCAAAGAGAATGGGGATTGGGCTTTCAGCGAGGTCGCAAGGATCGACTGCAAACATCCGCCATGGTCCTTGACCTT
Source organism: Echinarachnius parma (assembly GCA_037951105.1). Classification (NCBI taxonomy): domain Eukaryota; kingdom Metazoa; phylum Echinodermata; class Echinoidea; order Clypeasteroida; family Echinarachniidae; genus Echinarachnius; species Echinarachnius parma. The sequence goes on from JBAMJV010004228.1 coordinate 28,506, forward strand.
TGACCCCAACGGTCGACTTCTGATTCTAGTTTCTGATGAAGAAACGCCTCTTCGTGTTATCACCTTTGAGAAGAAAGACAAGTCATTCCAGGTAATTGAAAAAGATTGTGATGGTAATAGTGCTGATGATGATGATGATGGTGATGATGATGATGATGATGGTGATGATGATGATGATGATGATGGTGATGGTGATGACGATGATGATGGTGATGATGATGTTGATGATGATATGATGATATGATGGTGGTGGTGGTGATGGTGATGATGATGATGATGGTGATGGTGATGATGATGATGCTGCTGATGATGACAACAACGACAAAGACAGTGATGATGACGATGACAACGATATCCATAATGCTAAAAGTGATTCCGGTGATGATGATAACAAGGATGACTTAAATACGATTTTCACGGAATCATATTTAATTTTGCTTCTTCCGTTTCAGGTTGTAGAGGATGAAGCAGGAGAGGGCAGCACATCAATTCTAGTGCAGAAAGTGTGCAGTGATTGGGACTTCCTCAAATGTGAGTATAAAGTGTTCCATTTATTAGAAGACCTAACTCTTGTTTATTCTTGATCTGATTTTCAGTTATACACTTCTCGGGAATGGCATGACGTGATTCCATCGCTTAGAGAAAATTGCTTCTCAGGGCCTGACAAGCGGTATGATATTTCAGGTCTCAAGCCTGCATCGAGCAGATTTTTATCACTGTTGACACTTTCTTATCACTAGCCACTCTCTCTGTGATAGCACTGGGCCTCAAGGGCAGTTAATACAGCTGGGATTGTTGACAGTAGTTGATAAAACTGTCAGAAACTGATAAGAATGTGACCGAGTTGATTACCACGATGGTGGAAATCAAACTAACGATAGAATCACATAATGGGTACATGGAGGGAAAGGCATCCCAGAGGCATTCAATGCCTAAATGGCGAGATGCCTCTTTTCTATGTGTTTTACTTACGTTTGAACGTCTTAAAATGTTCAAACACACTGTTATATGCACGTTATCAGCACCCTGTTCAAATATACAATCTTTAAATTGATTTTCTAAATTTTTGCGCTTAGTTCAGTATGATAAATTCTGTTTTTTTCTCTGAAAATTCTGTTTTTGGGGTAATTTCATTTATTATTTTTTTCAAGGTTGGCAGCTCTGCATATTCCAGGGCCTGCACAAAGTTCCGGTCAACAATATGCCCAGCTTATCTCCAGTTCAAACAAGGGCAAAATTAAGACCATTCAGTCCTTGATTCATTTTCAAAGAATGATCATTCATTCCAAAAATTATCTCTCTCTTTCTTACGATCAGGTTCTGTTGGTGTTCAGGGCCTACACAAAGTTCCGGTCGACAATATGCCCAGCTACCTCGAGCGCAAACAGCGGCGAATCCAGACGGCGGAAGGCGCGGCTTTCATGTCACTTTCATCGTCATAATCATAAATCTTAACAAATATTTGATTTTATTCTTGTGTTCAGGTTCTATTGGAGTGCAGTCTGTATTCCAGGGGCTTCACAAAGTCCCGTTCGACAATATGCCCAGCTACCTTGAGCGCAAACAGCGGCGAATCCAGACGATGGAAGGCGCGGCTTTCATGTCACTTTCATCGTCATAATCATAAATCTTAACAAATATTTAATTTTATTCTTGTGTTCAGGTTCTGTTGGAGTGCAGCCTGTATTCCAGGGGCTTCACAAAGTCCCGTTCGACAATATGCCCAGCTACCTCGAGCGCAAACAGCGACGTATCGAGACGACGAAGGCTAAGGCGAAGGGTGGACGCAGAAGAAAAGCGCAGTGGAGGAAAGGTCAAAAGAGGTCAAAAGCGGAGGATGAAGATGGAAATGGCGACGATGCAGCAAAGAGGACTATGCTTGATGATGATGAGGAGGAGGAGGAAGAGGATGGTGAGAATGGTGATGAGGATGACAATGTTGGAAACGGAGACGGACCCAAAGTGGCGGATGTAGCAGAAATTTCATGATGCCTTAGATTGGAGATGATTGTACAAACTCCAGCTAGTGTCAAGAATGATGAGGAGAATGGTCACAATGATGATTAGGATGATAATAAAGTTTTAAACATTGGCAACGGAAATAGACTCAAATTACCAGATGCAGCTGATATGATGCCTGGTTGAACATCATTGTACATACTTGATTGCAGCATTAAGGAATATAAATGGGGAGGATAATAATGATTATCATCATAAGGATGTTGATGAAGATGGTGATGATGAAGTTGAAAGTTGAAACCGTTGGGAACAGAGATGGGCATTTCATGGGATACAAAGCAGGACTGTCATGATGCGTGGCCAATTTAACAAACAGATTAAATATCAATGACCAAAATACAGCGAGAGTAAAGTCTGAGGAGGTTGGTGATGATAACAGTGGGAACCAGATTGGACTTGAAAGAGAATTATCATGATGTGTGGGCAATTTGACAAACAGTTTTTAATGAATATCATTGTACAAACTTCACCTATGGATGGTGCAGACCGTGCAGTACAGAGGACTATGAATCATGATGATGGTGATGACAAAATTGAAGCTGTAAAGGAGGCAGAATGAAGCAGAAAATGGGCAGGAAATGCAGACTGCTTCAATGATACATCAAGAATTTTTGCCTAATGATACAATTGGCCAGTGCTATTTAATTTGTGTCAGGTTTTTATATTATAGAAGAAAAGGAGCAAAGAAAATGTGATTTCTCCTGGAGAAAGCCCATTTCCTTTGCTCCTTTTCATGTATATTTCTCGTCAGTTTCTCTATATTTGATTTAGGCTTTTATATTGGTACATTTCCTGTGTCTGGGACTACATTTTTGCTGGCCTAAAGTGCAATTTCACTGGCACTGGGCCAGTGTGAGTGTCGAGCCCTGCACTTAGATATCCGCTGGTCAATTTTCCAGCCCGAGTTGAAAAAGAACTAAAATAACAGAAAATTACATAACAGTTGACCAGTTTAAAAGCCTTCGGTGACGTGTCTAAGCCCCACCCCTGAACATTTGGGATTTAACGTCATTGCAGGTTTGCATTTATTTATACAGACACAGGCGAGCTCTCATCTGCATTGACATCCAGTCCATTTGTGTAAAGCAGACAGTGTTGGAGCGTATTATGGGGGCGTTCCCGAAGGCAATTTTCTTTTATAAATGTATTTGTATGAAGAATAAATCATTTGGATTCTCTATGAAATGTTATGTACAATAGTCACGTCTCTATGTTGAACGTTGTGCCCTTTATGGGTGGAATTCACAAAGGAGGTTCGTGTAAACCATGGTCTTCATCTACATGTATGGAGTGCCATTTGTAAACTGATGGAGAATGAATGTAAACTCCTTACTTGTTAACAATGTTGATGCTACACATTTACTAAAAGGCACCAAATAAATGTTTGTCTTCTCAGATGGTGAAATTGCACTAACAGTCATATCATTAGAATTATAAATTGTAAATTGTTTTACTTGTCTAGGAGCAGCACTCCATAAAGTAGACCATGGTTTGTACAAACCTTTGTGAATCCGGGTAAACAAAATATTACGCGTATATTTTGTTTACACCACTGTTTAGCCCAAAGCGCACTGGTAAGCCAAGACTAGCACCTGCTGTATGCGATACAATTTCTATGCATCAAACTCTGAGACTCTGCGATATCGATCTAGCTAAGACAAGTCCAAGGGCGAGGGTGACCATTAATTAGTGGCCGATCTTGATGCGGACTACGACCACGACGATGAGACTAGGAATATTCATCTAGGCGTAGATACAATACACTCGGTCATCATGGTGTGTGAAACTACGATTTTATTGAGAAAATGGCTAGGCTTTTGATGCATAGAAATTGTATCGCATACAGCAGGCGCTAGTCTTGGCTTACCAGCGCGCTTTGGGCGAAAATGGCTAAACAGTGGTGTAAACAAAATATACGCATCCGGGCCAGTATGTTTGAGGCCACCATGAATCAAATACATGTATGCGAACCTCCTGTGTGAATTACGGCCATTTAGTTTGTAATTAAAACAAGAAGTACTAACTTGTCGTTTCATGATGTCTAAACAAAGAAAAGTTCAATGAGAAATGGATGCATTCTGCCTGACCTTCGTGTGACAATATAATATTGTATACTTCGAAATTAACTTTTTAATCATTTTCTCAGTTATCAGTGTGTGATGGATCAGAGGGTGTTTCACAAAGAGTATAAATTGAACCCAAGTTGGGTCAAACAATTATGGAAAGCCGTAAGTTAATTATTTTCTTTCTTTGGTCCCCTTTAAGTTCAACTTAGAATCTTGGTGAAACACCCCCAAGGTTTGTGTGTATGCGCGCATAAGTATGTACATGGTTTTACACCAATTTTTTAAAATACCAATTTAAATAAACCTCCAAAAGGCAACATAAGAAAGCACAAGAAACACAATTATTTTCTATAAAACGGTGCTTTGATTTTTCAGCATTTATGTACATTGTACAAGTCTCACATTTAATACATTGAAGAAGTTTTCATTTAGGCAAGGCTCCACACTAACTTTTTTCTCTACTGGCCCGTTCGGACAAGTGAAATCATGGATTTTAAAATTTTACTTGCCCGCTTTCTTCTAGATGAGATTTACGGCCTAAAGAATCACGTTATTCTCTCATAGTTGATCAATAATTTAGTTGCAAACCAAACTATGCCATTTACCAAATTTTACTTGCCCAACATCAATTTTTACTTGCCCCGGGCAACAGGGCAAGTGCTAGTGATTTAGGTATGAGAAAAATATGGTTCTTACATTCCAACATTGCGAGGATTGTCTTTACTCGTACTAAAGTGTGAGTGTGTGAGTGTATATTCCGAAAAAAAAAAAAAAATTATACGGTTGCCTATGGTTTCAATAATAAACATTCTCATTAGAAAAGAAACATTTTCCTAGGAAACTCACAAAAAACACATTTACTATTTTTTATTATCACCCGACTTAGTAAATACAGTGCATCAGCTGCCATGTAACATTTTTGGATGTTATATGGCACTGATACATGGCGATTCAGATGATAAAACAGTTGTTAACTTTCCTGTCGGGGAAAATCACAGGATGTTCTCCTCGGGATTTTAAATGATATTTCGTGAAGAAAATAAGTCCCGAGACTACGTCTCGGGACTTATTTACTCTTCCCTCAATAGCATTTAAAATCCCTTGGGAGTGGAACATTCCGTGCTTTTCCCTCCACCACCAGTTGACAACTGTATAATGTTCCACTTGTTTCATGAGGTTCAAATGGCTTTCTCAAAAGATTCCTATTATCAAATGTGCAAAAAGGGGTTATTTGTTTATCGTTGCCTAACCCATATTACTTACATTTATAATTCAGAGGATAGGTCTTCATTCAGGCGATTTGCCCCCTAGACCTTTGAAATCTTTGATAAAAGGAAGCAACTGACAGTTGGTCGTTTTCTTGTAAATGAGGATTTTTATTATGATATTTGTGCAGTTACTTCCTTTTGAACTAGTCATTTCTCGTAAATGGATTGTCAGGTTGTTCACCGTCAATTGTGAAGAGCATAATTATCTCAATTACCCCAAAACAAGTAAAAGGACTATCCATAAAATTGTCAGATTACGGCAGAATAGCTCTCGCTATGTTTATCAAATCTTGGTCAGTCCCACACGTGCCAATTTTTTATTTGACCTAGAATGCTTGCTGTTTTTAGTATAGGATTTATTACAATGTGCGAGTCTTGAGAACAATATATTTTTTAAATTACCAAAACAATTCATAGAACACAAAAAACATTGTATATCGCCTCCCATTGCCATAAAGCAAATTTAGAAACACCTTTTTTACGGCACCTTACAAAACGTAGGCCTCATATAAAACCACGTAATAGATACTTCAGAAACTAAGCCACACGGTTAACCGTAACAAAATCACTTTCTGTCGACAGGGCTGATTTTACGAGGCAGAACTCTAAGCATGTTGACATTTTAACCCTGCCTTCACTGAAGTCATAAAGTGCCACAGAGACCCATAGACTGTCAAATATCGCCATGATTGCCACAAAGTACTCCGTATAGCCACAAAGTAGCAAAACCCTGCACTTGTCGGTAATTCATGTTTTGAAGAAATTGGCATTTAAAGTTCACTTAATGTAAAATGAAGTCCAAATTTGAAAATTCCAAAAAAAAAGATGTTTATGACATCATTGATGACATCACACTTCACCACTCTATAGCCGGTCACATAATTATACTCAAAACATCAGTTGCTGCAGTGATCATTGCAATCTCTAAAGAAACTGACAAGTGTCATCATTTTTCTAGCTTGGCTTTCTGAATTGTTGTCATTTTTTAGGAGATCAGTCTTTTATCATTAGTTTTAACACTTTAAACATCAGTTGCGATCTCATAAAAAATAATAACAAGTTATAATTATTCGAGCGTTGGGTTCTTTATCGTTTCTATCAACAAAAGCAGGGTCGTCTCCGATCCGGTGGTAGTCGAGATGATAGTTAACTGTGCTGATAACTGTCTATAGATAGAAACTGAAAAGTGTGCTTAAAAAAGGTCATCCCTTTTCAACTTTAGGTTCCTTATTCGTTCCTATCAACGATATCATGGTCGTCCTCGATCCTGTAGCAGATGTTACAGTCGAGACTACGGTTGCCGCGGTGATTGTTGTGGAAACCAAGGAGATGTCCATTGAAACTTGAAAGAATGATGTAACAATCAAACCATTTTCCAATCTTGGGTTTCTTTAATCATCCTATCGCGAAATCACAGTTGTCTTTGTTCCGGTGGCCGACGAGGTAGTCGAGACAACGAATACCGTGGTGATTGAAGTGATGTCCTGTACAAAATGTGACACAAAAGTTCTCATTTTTCAACTTTAGTTTTCTTAATCGACCCTATCAACGAAATCACGGTCATCTTTGATCCAGTTGCTAATGTCGTAGTCGAAACAACGAATACCGTGGTGATTTAAGTAATGTCCTGTACAGAGTGTTATACAACATTCATCATTTTTCAACTTTTGGTTTCTTAATCGTCCATATCGATGAAATTACGGCCGTCTTTGATCCTGTACCAGACGTTGAAGTCGTGACTGATTTTGCTACAGTCATTGTTGTGGTAACCAAGACGATGTCCATTGAAACTTAAAAAAGAATGATGTAATGATCATCATTTTTCAACTTTTGGTTTCTTAATCGTCCCTATCGACGAAATCACAGTCGTCTTTGACCCAGTGGCCGACGTGGAAGTGGAGACGACGGTTGCCGTGGGGATTGTTGTGGTAACCAAGGAGATAATGGGGCGTGGCAGTGACATGAGGGGTACTGGTGGCGGCATCTGCTGCGGCGCTGGGTTGTCCCATTTACTCTTCCTCTTCTTCTCCTCTAATAATATAAATCAAATGGAGAAATGGGAATGGAGAATTTAGATGAAATGGCCAAGTATACGTTCACAACATAATAAATTACAAATTATTATTTCTTTTATCACTGTTATTGCTATTATTATACAAAATATCATTTGACAAATTCAACCTTGATTTTCAACATTTTCAAAATTGTTGCTCATGACTTGCACCACCTGCACCTGAGGTTTTCGCAACACAAGTATAAAAGCATGAACCAAAAATATAGTAACTGAAAAGGGTTGACGTACCATGGCCGGTACCCAGAACACCAGATGATGACGCCGCTAGTCCTGTGGTGCTGGTGACTTGCGGTGCCTGCACCTGCGCTTTTCGCACTACTCCAGTGACAAACTCCACCTTGCCTTTTTTCCCCTTATCTTTCAAGACCAAAAGAATAAAATTAAACTCCCAAAATAGTTGAAAAATGCTTGCTCACCATGGCCGGTACCCAGAAGACCAGATGATGACGCCGCTAACCCTGTGGTGCTGGTGACTTGCGGTGCCTGCACCTGAGGTTTTGCACCATACCAGTTACAAACTACACCTTAGTTTTTTTCCTTCTTGTCCTTGTCTTTTGCTTTCAACACAAACGCAAATCAAGTTTTAAAATTTTTGCTTACCATGGCCGGTACCCAGAAGACCAGAAGATGACGCCGCTAGTCCTGTGGTGCTGGTGACTTGCGGTGCCTGCACCTGAGGTTTTGCACCATACCAGTTACAAACTACACCTTAGTTTTTTTCCTTATCTTTCAAGACCAAAAGAATAAAAATTAAACTCCCAAAATAGTTGAAAAATGCTTGCTCACCATGGCCGGTACCCAGAAGACCAGAAGATGACGCCGCTAGTCCTGTGGTGCTGGTGACTTGCGGTGCCTGCACCTGCGCTTTTCGCACCACTCCGGTGACAAACTCCACCTTGGTTTTCTCCGTCTTATTCTTCTCCTTCCTCTTCTGAATCTCATCCCTCTGTGTTTTTGCTGGGAGAAAAAAGGGAACAAAATTAACAAGATAGATTAAAGGGATCTAGTAACTTTGTTGACATGTGCAAAAAGTGATGAATGGTTGATGCAATGTATATTGTTGTTATCTCATATGTCCACAGGGTATTGTGTGAAAATTTCAAGTCAAATGGACATTGTATGGCCAAGTAATGAACGAAAATGCAAAGTGATATTCAGTAACTCACTGCACTCACTTTGTACACAGAAGAAAAACTCGCCCGGAGTTTTTCTCATCTGAATACTTCAATCATACATATCTTTGTAACTAAAGGGAAAATTGAAAAACTGAAACCTGTCCCGTGATTTTATTGTTAATACGAATACAACAAGGTATAAGGGAACCGCTAGAATTAGAATTTTATTTTGAGGATTTGGACAATGAAAACTAAGTCCCTTTAAAGGGGTAGTGCAGTTTTGGTTCGGCTGAGCTTTAGTAACCAAAACCTGCACAATAACATTACAAACTAATAGTTATAACTCCACCATGCTCGAAAGGTATAACAAATTACAAACGACTGATGATGGTGATGATATATTTATTGATATTTCAGCTGTTTCTGAACCGATTTTGATCAAATAAAGTTTATTCTGCCATTAAAATTGTATGCTCTTTCAAATTTTACACTCAGTTTTTCATTATCTCACAACAAAATTATTTTGTGCAGCGCCCTCTATACCAAAACTGAACTACCCCTTTAACCCTTACCCTAACCCTAAAATCACACAAACTTTTTCCCATTGAATTCCAGCAAATTTGATCTTGGTCTTCACTTTTCTCTTTGTTCTTCTGTTACTCATCCTTGAAATAACAGGAGAGATAATGGAATACAATGGAATATGACAATGATGATGCTGATACTGATGCTGAAGATGAGGATGATGAGGAGGATGAGGATGATGATGATGATGGTGAGGATGCCGATGATGATGATGATGATGAGGATGATGACGATGATGATGATGACGATGATGGTGATGGTGAGGATGGTGATGATGATGATGGTGCTGATACTGATGCTGAAGATGAGGATGAGGATGAGGATGAGGATGATGATGATGGTGAGGATGCTGATGATGATGATGCTGAAGATGAGGATGATGATGATGATGGTGATGATGATGGCGAGGAGGATGATGATGATGAGGATGGTGATGATGATGGTGATGATGATGATGGTGAGGATGCTGATGCCGATGTTGATGATGACGATGATGTTGATGGTGATGATGATGATGATGGTGAGGATGCTGATGCTGATGATGATGATGATGATAATGATTGCAATGATGATGATGATGATGATGATGATAATGATTGCAATGATGACATTGGTAGTGGTTGTTTTGCTGGGTGTTAAGGTACAAGTCATACCTTACTTCTAAACTTAACTAACCAGCTAATTTATTAACCCGTGGATGTAATAACCAATTAACTTTACCTAATGCTTCATAGTAAGAGCTCTTATCCCAGCTATAGGGGGTCGTACATATCCTTAGGGTAGTTTGTTCCCAGTTCATCTACATGGTGTTTGTGCTGTTATACAACTTACTATATACTTACTAACCAGCTAAGTTATTAACCCATGGATTTAATAACCGACTAAATTTCAACCAATGATGACGATGATGATGACATTGGTAGTGGTTGTTTTGCTGGGTTTTATAAGGTACAATTCGCACCTTATTTCTAAACTTGACTATATACTAATTAACCAGCTAATTTACTAACCCATCGATGTAATAACCGACTAACTTTCAACCAATCTTACCTAATGCTTCATAGTAAGAGCTATTTTCCAAGCAGTATGGGTCGTACCAAACAACTAACTTACTACATGACAAACATACAAACTAAACCTGCTAACTAACTACACTAAACTTCTAAACTTAACTAGCTAACTTACCTAATGCTTCATAGTAAGAGCTATTTTCCAAGCAGTATGGGTCGTACCAAACTAACTTACTACATGACAAACATACAAACTAAACCTGCTAACTAACTACACTAAACTTCTAAACTTAACTAGCTAACTTACCTAATGCTTCATAGTAAGAGCTATTTTCCAAGCAGTATGGGTCGTACCAAACAACTAACTTACTACATGACAAACAGAGAAACTAAACCTGCTAATTAACTACACTAAACTTATCAACTTAACTAGCTAACTTACCTAATGCTTCATAGTAAGAGCTATTTTCCGAGCAGTAGGGGTCGTACCAAACAACTAACTTACTACATAACAAACATACAAACTAAACCTGCTAACTAACTGCACTAAACTTATAACTTCCTAACTAACTCACCTAAGGCTTCATATTAAGAGCTTTCATCCCAGCTATACGGGTCATACATGTCCCTAGGGTAGTTTATTCTTAGTTTGTCTACTTCCAAGAAGATTCTCATATACTGCAGAATGAAACTGCAAAATGATGATGGTGATGATGATGATGATGATGATGATGATGGTGATGGTGATGGTGATGTTGATGATGATGGTAATTATAATAATGATAATGATGCTGATGATGATGATGATGACGATGACGATATTGACTAACCAGCCAACTTTCAACCAATCTTACCTAATGATTCATAGTAAGAGCTCTCATCCCAGCTATAGGGGTCGTACATATCCTTAGGATAGTTTGTTCCAAGTTCGTCAACGCCCAAGTAGTTGATAAGCTTTTCATATATACTGCAAAATAAAAGAAGAGAAATGAATTTTGGATATGGTACTAATAATGATAATGATCTTTAGTTCAAAACAGAATGTGCCAAATTGACAATTATCTGTGCTTAATCCTATTGATTATGTTGCTATAGGATGAATCAATGAATGGACGAATGAGTACACTGCATTAGAGCAATGGCAAATGTTGGCACATTCTGTTTGAGACCCACCTGTAAACAAAGGGGAGGTCCTCAGGCATGGAGCAAGCGATTGTTTCCAAGGTGGTGGCATTTTAAAGAGGAGGTAATTAGCTAATCCACGAATGCATAAAGGATACAAACAGGTCTCAAATAAATGAGAATTAGGTGGCTCAAAAAACTATCCAAACTTTTTGTGAGGAGTTTATATGACTACTAACCTGGGGGTTTTGAAGTCCTTTCTCCTCTGGAGGACCTGTAGCCCATTTCATAAAACACTTGCAATTGTTGTATTTGGTCAACAGCTAATCAGCACTGAGCAGTACTGCCATTGCCATTTGGACACTTACAACAATTGCAAGTGTTTTATGAAATGGGCTACTGGTTGAGGTTCAGGTATAAGGGGCAGGGGGGGAAATACATGGGGGCGGCGGGCAAATTTTTTCTTTTTTTTTATTTTCTGTTTGGATCGTGATCAAATGCCAATCAGATGATCACTTACAGCATTAGAGCTAAATAGTAGCCCCTAAAATTCAAAAAAAGAGAAATTATAATAAAAGTAGCCCCCGAAAACTTCCATGAAATTAGAAAGGGAGCCCCCGAAATAAAAATATTAATTTTTTCCCTGATAAGGGAAATGCATTGACTACTAACCTTGGATTTCTGAAGTCCTTCCTCCTCTGGATGACCTGGTTGAGGTTGAGGTTCTTATTGTAGTAGCTGGCAATTTTCTCCTGTGGAATACAGAAATGTAAAAATCAATAGAGTGGTGAAGTGTGATGTCATCTATGACATCATAAACATCTTTTTTTAGAATTTTCAAATTTGAACTTCATTTTCAGAAAGAGCATAAAAAATCATGTCTAAATACCGAAAATCAAATGAATATGTTAAGTATTGGCTGAGATATGCCCATCCAAATGTTTTTTTTCAACAGGCAATCAGTGTTATAGTGCTCTGGGTCATAACTTTATGAACCAGTGCAATATAACACTGATTGCCCATTGAAGTAAAATTCATTAGGATGGGCATATCTCAGCCAATACTTAACATATTCAATTGCTTTTCGGTATTTAGACATGATTTGTTATGCTCTTTCTGAAAATGAAGTTCAAATTTGAAAATTCAAAAAAAAAGATTTTCATGACGTCATGGCTTCTGTACTCTATACAGAATTATTATCATAATCATACAAACAATTTCACTTTGCTATTGCGGCTTAAAGGAAACAAACGATCTTTCAGAATTATCTATAAATTTTCTGAGGAATCATGCACGAATGACTGCAAATAAAGGGCAATTGTTTTGGACAATTTTATAGACAGTGAAATTTGTTTTCAAGATTACCTGTAAATGTCTGGGGCATTTTCCCTGTGGTTCAGGGGGTAGCCGGACCTCATCGGCACTCAGTCTTCTGATCTTCTGAGACAGCGCTGACTCTGGAAGTGACATGGATGCAGTCAGATTGGCTCCATCAACATGCTGTAGGTAAAAGAAAATAACACAAATAATACCAATATTGCTAAATATATCACTCATTGCGGATATAGTATCGAAAATAATATCGCTAGTGATATTCGTTTGTCTCGCAAGTATACAAGGGTACACACAGAGGGTAAAAGAAGCTATCAACATCCGCCTCAATCCCAATAATTTCAACAGAGACAACGGGTTCGATATCCCCAAATTTTGGATGCGTACGATACGCCGCCATGACACTCCCCGACCAGCCGGCCCACACCGGTTGATTCCAACCAGCAGGCGAGCCGAGCCAGCGGCCCGCTGATTGGTTGAGCACCCGTTATGGTAACTGAAGAATGAAATGGGTTTTGATTTTTACAATGTTTCCCTAAACAAAGTGTTCTTAGTCACTAACTACATACATGTAATGGTAACAGCGCAAAAAATACACGGGGGCAAAGGGCGATTTGCCCCCGTAGCCTTTGAAGTCGCCCCCGTGAGCCAAATCACGGGGGTGAAAAAAAATGAGATTTTCAACAAAATCGCCCTCGCTATCATGTACATATCACATTTTTTTGTTAGTCCCATGCATGCGAAATGTTCTTTTTATTGGACTGAGAATGCTTGTCTTCAGTATACTATAAGGTGGGATGGTTATAATCCATTATTACAATGTCTGAGAAAAATTAATATAAAATGAAAAGAAAACAAATAACTACAAGATAAAAAAAAAGCCCCTGAGAGAACCGAAATAGCCCTCATGAACATTTATACGGGGGCGATTTTTCTTTCTAAATTAATAAATCTAGCCCTCGTGAAATAAAAAGTATTTTTGGGGTTGAATGGTAATCTGGTTAAAGTGGTCCATGAAATGGGTTTTGATTTTTAAATGTTTCCCTAAATATTGAGTTATTTAAGATTAAATTTGAAGTAAGCCTGAGTCATGTCGGATATATTCGGAACCGGGTCCCGATAAACTTTTACCGTCGAAACTCGGACGGGTAAAATCACGCAATCGTGCAAGCATCGGCAAAAATGCACTGTTTGGGGCTTATATTGCTCTTTTTATATATGCAAATAACATAACAAATACTGATGCTTTTATGAATTTACATATCAATCTTTACGGGAAAATAGTTACAGACTATCCAGAATTAACTCAGTTTTGCAAGAAAAGTATTTTTTCCGAAGTAAATTGGACCTAGAAATCGATCGTTGGTTCAGCATTACGCCACACGTTTCACAGAAACAGAAACTTCGAGCCGCTGTTTCATGCATATCGCTCGTATACTTTGCGTGCAGGTTACGGGTCTTTTTTCTTACGCGAGATCCTTCCGCGACGGAGCTATGTTAATTCATCCGCCATACATGTAGCCGTTTTTTATCGATATTTTGCGTAATTGTTTTCATTGTTTTGGGGCTCATTTTTGTTTCTGTTCAGCTATCAAACGCCATGAAATCCTGTAAGTAGAATATCAAAACATTTTAAAATGTTGCAAATGACTAAAATACGTATTTTGAGCCACTTTTTGAATGCACTGGCTCATCAGCTGGATCATACGAAGATCCATCAGGCAACTCCCCTGGAGTATCGGACTAACTTTGTGATATCGTTCAAATGACTAGCAATTTTGCGCTTCCTGTTCAATTTCTGACTGCCAAACGAAGTAACGAACCAAGAATTTCTCGAAAATAACCACTCTTTAAAGTAAATGATATCAATTGCCCCGTTTTTACTTGCATTCCACTACATTAAGTGATAATCTTAATTTCTTTTTTAACATTTTTTTTTTTTTTTTTTTTTTCCGGGGCACCGTTACCGATATAACGAAACCGGGTCCCGATTGAAACGGTCGGTAACGGGTGTGATCGACCGAACCGACTCAGCCTTAATTTGAAGTATCTTTGATCTTACACATTTTGAATATGAATCAAAGCTATGAAATGTTTTAATTGAAAACATTATATTGAAGAGATCCTCACCTTGACATTATCCACCGTGACCCTGTCAATCAGATCATCGCCAGGGGAAGGCTGGTGATCAAGCCACGATTCATCGTGGTCGTCGATCTCCAATGACTCGTCTGCTTTCTTCCCGTCATCGTCGTCTCCGTCGTACGAAACCAGCCCAGTTGTTCTTTTGGCAGCCCTCTCCTCCTCCGGCACACCGTATGATACTAGACCTGTTGGGGAAAATGATGACAAATTATTAAATTACTCTATGAATTGAAACTTAAAGGAAATATTGCTTTTTACTAGTTTAGATGGCACTGCGTAAAGAAATGCATTACAATAGTATTACCGTCCCCATCATATGAGAACAGCCCAGTTTTTTTTTCTTAAAATGGCCTCCTTCTCCTCTGGTAAACTGTGACCTGTTGGGATAATGATGACAAGTTATTTAACTGCTTGAAATTAAAGTTGAGAGAAAGACATATTCTCTAATTTAGAAGGCACTGCATTAAGACGTGAATGCAATTTGTATTTAGCAATACAGTTAATAGCATCGTTGTTGCCATAGTATGAAACACGCCCCGTTGTTCTGTTGGCCGCCCTCTCCTCCTCTGGCACACTGTATGATACTAAACCTGTTGGGATGAAAATACAAATTATTAAACTGCATTTTAAAAATGAAAAGAAATATTTTTTTCTCAGGGCTGTACCAAAATGTATTTTGGGGTTAATATTTTAATTTGCATTACAAATTGTATCAATGTTTGAGAAGATCAAAAAAGTACTCAACACTGACTTGAGATGAGAGAATGGATGCGGACATCCGACAAACCTTTTCTGCTTTGACTAGCTTTGTTTACAATCATGATCTGTTTAACTTTCTGTGCTTCCTTTTTAGTCCCTTTTTATGTCCTGTTAATGTAACTTATTTCACTATGATTTAGAGTTGTACATCTGAATGGCGCACACAAAACAGACTTATTTTTTAAAAATTGTATAAATCATTTTATTCATAACAGAACATTATGACTGTACAGTCATTATCTAATTCTAAATGGTGCAGAGAACACAAACTTATAACAGATTTGATTGAGTGGACGGATCCCGTATCAAAAACATCCGGCAAAACCTTTTCTTCTTTGGCTTACTCTTCCTCCGTTCCTTTCTCAACCGCCTAACCTCCTAAAAAAAAACTCCTACTTTCCTCGCACAATTAAAGCCTGGAATGACCTACATCCGTCTATTATCTCACTCAAAAATGCGGACTCCTTCAAAGTAGCTATCCTTCACTCTAAACAAACTCCTTCTTAGTCTACTCTCCACGCAAGTCCACTCTCTTCACACGCCTCCAGTTTAAATTCCAGATGGAATATTTTGGAGGGATACCAACCAAGAACCAAGAACCATTTCAATTTAATTTTATCTCTAGCTTCGTTTTATATCGAGAAAACAAACTTAATTGAAACAGATTTGATTGAGTGGATGGATGCGCTATCAAAAACAACCCGCAAAACCTTTTCTACATGTACTTTCGCCTGCTCCAACTCCACTTCCTTTTTCGTATTGTTTTAAACTCAACACTCAAACATCCTGTTTTTTAACAAAACTGTTGTGTTGGTAAATAAAGGTAAAGCACACACAAACTTACTTGAAACAGATTTGATTGAGTGGACGGACGCGGTATCGAGGAAATCTGGCAAAACCTTCTCCGCTTTACCAGCCTGCTCCTGCTCTTTCTCCATTTCTTTCTCCGTTTCGTTGACTTCTTCTTCTACCCCTTCCATTTCATCCTCATCCTTGATTATCTCCTCGTCGGAGTCAGAGAAGTAGCTGACGAGGTTAGCCAGCGATTGGGGACCTTCGCTGGACGCCATTTTGATGCTCGGTCGTGTCGTTTCACTGTCTAATTTGTCAGACTCCGGAGGCAGAGTCTGAAAATGAAAAGAAAAAAGTTTGATACAACGTCAACACAACAGTCAACAATGTCAATGACAACATTCAACAAAATTAACAAACATGAAATTGTTTATTTCTAAATGAGAAACATTGTTTTGGCATTATATGGATCATACAATATTCTATAAGAATACAAGAACATATGGCAGTTGATCTTAAACACTTTTTTAGATCTTTTCTTTTTTAATAGAAATTTCAATAGAAAAATAATGCAACATCGTATCGGAATTCGGTCACATCCATCAATTACCGTGTCCGAACTCCGTCACGCTATCAAATTTGTGTACGCTCGTTTCAACGAACAAAGAATTTCCTTTCTTTAAAAGTGGGAAAATGATGAGAGCATGAAAAGCAGGGTGGCAGAGAGACAATTATTCCCTTCGATTCAACAATTTAATTATGAAACTTACCGATATTCAATATTCAGCCGTCACACTCGCACACTTCACAAAAATCGGACAACGCAGAGCAAACGAAAACGCGAATTTCCCTTATTTATGATTTCTGCCCTCAACGTTCGGTATAATATGTGCGTGTACGATATATGCACTGACCTCAGTGGTACGATGACGAGATCATCGATTAATTTACCATCGACGACCAAAAAAAAAAACATTGAGGGAAATTCGGGGGAAATTGGAGGAGAAGGTTCTATAGTTCTAGTTTTAGTTATACTCATCAACGCCTGTTCAGCATCTAGATGAGGGTATAGAGTTCCTGAAAAGGGAACTCAATCTAAATGGTTTCAAGAGCCACCTTGAACGGCCTCCACGGCCCTCCCACGGGCGTAGACATGTCATTGATACCCATTCAACTGGGGGGGGGGGGGGGGGGGGGGGTGATCTATTCATTCACCCCCCTCCCCAGTTGAATAGGTATTAAGTCTTTGGATCTTCTCTAGTTGGTCTATCTGATTCTGCTTGTTGGGGTCCCATACTACCATGGCTAATTCAAACTCAGTTCCGGATCATTTCACGATACAACGTCCCTCCACAATGATGATGAATTGATCCGGACATTAATTCAATCTTAAATATCTGTTATGGGGAATTCGAAAAAAGAAAACAAAGCTTGTGTCGTGCTTCTATTGGTAATTCAAATAGAACAAGGTGTAAAAAAAAAAGAAGTAAAGTTCTAGGTAAGTTTTTTGGATTTGGACGGCAATGTTAGGGGTCATTTTTTTGGAGGAAAAAAAGACAAACATATAAGCATGCGCCCCTGATAAATTATTTCCCCCCACGCCCCCCCCCCCCCCCCCCCCCCAAAAAAAAAAAAAAAAAATCAGTCCACCCACGCTACGTCACTGACTTGAGGAGATCGAGGTTTAAACAGTTTTAAGGGGAGCACAAAGACCAAAAACACATTCATGATAATGCATACAGAATGGCAACAATTTATATTATCATTGTTTTGGCAAACAAAGCTGTTCTCAGTTTTAATTTGTTTTAACATTTGAATCAACATTTCCCATTGCCTGGATTACAATGCGCCGATCACGCAGGGGCCAATCATGCACCACTATAATCAGTTTTATTTCCAATGTCTCACTACATGATATTATTCTAACATTTGAGCATTTATTCCGATTCAAATTAAAATTAAAATACATGATTTCAAAGATTCATATACAATAAGAACAACAAAAATTACGAAAGCATTACAACTATTTACATTAACGGCATAACAAATAACACACACATACACACACTAAGAAAAAAGGGTTCTATTCAGCACCTTTAAAGGGTGCCCGAGCTTGTCACACCAGCGGCACCCTTTTTGGTGCCCGTGACTGCCGTGAGCACCCTTTTCAAATGCAGCTCACGGGCACCCTTTATTTAAGGTGCTCATTAGCACATTTTTGGTGCCCGTGAGCGCCCTTTTCAAATGGTGCTCACGGGCACCCTAGTATTAAGGTGTTCATTAGCACCTTTCCAGCTAAAATGGAGCCCATTAGCACCATTTTGAATGAATTACCAAGTATTATCCAGCTTGTTATGAAAGAGCATGGTTGTAGGAACACATACTGTATGCTGTTATTCGTTGATGATCCAAGTGATCCAAGTGAGGTATTACAATACCGGTGTTCCCTATCACCTGATCACTAATCCTAACCATTTTCCTAGCAACTATCCACTATTAATTAGTAGACTAATAGAATCGAGCTATATACCCTGCCTTCTTTGTATAATTATACGTTTAGTACAGTTAGTACTCGCAGAAAGTTGAATAGCTAGATAATTAACTATTAAATCATGTAAATAATATTTAATATATTTGTAACTTATATTTTATAAAAAATGTATTCACAACAACAACGAAATAAAGGGATAGTTGAGTTCTGGTAAGGAGAGTACAGTTTTGGTGAAACTGAATTTTAGTAACCAAAACCTGCATCATTACATTACAAACTAATAGTTATAACTAGAAAGGAACACAAAATTACAAATGACGTAGTAAAGATCATGTTATCATTAAAAAAGAGCCGTTAAAACGTAAGAGGGCATTCTCTAAACACTCATCGGTTTCAACCATTTTGAATAAAATAGTGTGCATGATTGTGATGATTTGTTTAAATAGTGATTAGATAGAGAGATAATCAACAACTATTTAAATATCTATTTTGTAACTTTTTGAAAAGAGGAAGCATTAAAAAAAAATTAACGGCTGGTTCAAAATTCTCTAATAAACCTGGGGCCCCAGCTTTATTACAAATTGTTATATTTATGGATATTTCAGCCGTCTCTGAACCGATTTTGATCAAACAAAGATGATTTTATTATTTAAATATTATGCTCTTTCTAATTTTACACTCAGTTTTTCATTACCTCACAAAAAAAAGTAGTCTAGCGCCCTCTCTACCAAAACTCAACTATCCCTTTAAAACTTTAATTTCCACTAAATTGTGATCGATGATCGGTCATATGCATAGTCTATTAACAATACTGCCGTATATAGTAGTGAACAATTTATAACGGATTATATGCTTGTTAATCTTAACAGCAAATTAGTTATCTGTTTTTCGTGAAGAAGCCAGAAAAACAAAGAAATTGTAGAGTTTTAGAACATTCATGGCGTTACTAAAAAAAACACTCGAGGATTAGAACGAAGAAAAGGGTGACGACGGGCACCTTTACCCAATAAGGTGCCAAAGTGAACCTTTAAAAGGTGCTGAATCTAGAACCACTGGTTGGGCACCCTTTGGGAGCCGATAAGCACCATTTTAGAACCTTTTTCTTCTTCTTATAGTGTATAGTATCCATTTATTTATTCCGCGATGCCGAAAGCTGGTATGAATCTAATTCAATCTGTATATAGACACGCCTTATTCAACCATATATTTTGCAGCGCTGGTTATTTGTTATTATATAATATGAACAACTAAATGACGAATGTTTAACAAGTATCAGAATCATTATTCCACGCTGTCGAAAGGCTGTTTAGTTTGTATTCAATCTCCACGCCATATTCGCCTCATTGCTATACAGGGTGGCCCCACAAAACGGAACGGGGTACTTCCCAAAATATAGTAACAAAATGATTACGTACATCGGATAGAGTGTCTTTTCCAGTGAAAAACGATACCAAGAACAGTCATTTTGGTCGTGTAGTTTTTGGTTCAGGGCGCTGTGAGTAACACCTTGTCAGGTTCCCATTTTTGTCATTTTTTACCAAGTCAGTGCCTGATGATAAATCGCACTTACTGTCCTTCATATCGTTGAACACGCGAGCAATCCGCGCGTCATTGTTAGTGTGCACTCAGCCGTGTACCGAGAGAATGGGCATGGTTGTTCGAAGGTATTACGGGCAGGAAGTGCGATTTAACTGGCACTGACTTTGTAAAAATTGACACAAATGGGCACTTGACATGGTGTCACTCACTTGACATGGTGTTACTCACAGCGCCCTAAAACAAAAACTGCACGACCAAAATGACTGTTCTTTGTATCGTTTTTCATTGGAAAAGACACCCTATCCGATGGACATAATTATTTTGGTACTATATTTTAGGCAAAATTACCCCCCCCCCCCCCCCTATCACAGGTTTTTGGAAGGGAAGCTAGCAAAATTACCCCCTAAATGAAGGAAGATTTGAAAACTACCCCTAATTAAAAATATTTCGGGGAAAAAATGCTAAACGATTTCAACGATTTTTCGGGATTTTTTTCCCGAACTGAGCCTCTAAAATATACCCCTTTTCCCGAAAAATCGGGAACGCGCATGCGGTACAGATGACCACCCGAGTTGGGGGCCGGGGTGCGAAGGCCTTTACATCGAAAGACTGAAATCTGAAGATAATCTACCTTCATCAGTGATTTGTCCCTCTAATATTGTACCTCTAATATTACAGCAACTTGAGTTACTGGTCACACTGAACACGAATCCCCACGAATGCAGTACGAATTGGTACAAATCTATGGCAAGCCGTTTTAACATTTATTCCTATTTCTTGATATCAATAATTGAATTATTGATATCAGTTTATTTCTTGATATCAAGTTTTACCAATACCGAAAAGTATTTCTTGATATCAAGAATGCATTTCTTGATATCGAGAATGCATTTCTTGATATCAAGAATTCGATTTCCTTGATATCAAGAATTGAATTCTTGATATCAAGAAAAAGGAATAAATGTTGAAAACGGCTTGCCATTGATTTGTACCAATTCGTACTGCATTCGTGGGTCTATTCGTGGGGATTCGTGTTCAGTGTGACCACTCCTTTAATACAAAATATACCCCCTTCCCCCCTCCAAACAGATTTGTACTCTTGCAGTATCGATTGGATTTTCATGGTGGGTGCACAACAATACAGGCTATGCATCACACATCAGCTACTGTATTATACTTATCGTCTTCAAGGAACGTTCGGCCTCGTCGTGTTTGCCGAACCGTGGGGCATGTTGACATGCATGTGCAGTGGCAGTGCAATACTGAATATATGATTATAAGTGTCGCTTTCCCGTTTGTAAAAAGGCTGAAAACATCAGAAAACTCGAACATAGTCCAGATCGCGGCTACACATACTGCACGCCTGAGTCACATCACGGACTAATGAAGACGGTGGACAATCGAAATTATACGGACATTATTCTATAGAAGGTAAATCATCATATAATGTTGATTGTATTAGAAGTTTAAGATGTTTAAGATGTGTGTTTTGTTTCTTCTTCTTTTTTGGGGGCGGGCGGTGGCGGGGGGGGGGGGGGATTACTTTTCACACGAGGCAGAGTACCAAGTGCGGCAGGACCGATCTGATGCAGGTGCTCTTTTATTATGTAACTTTGCTTTGCTGCCCTATAGTTCAGAAGAACATTTATATGAGACACGTAACATTTATCATTCGTACATATTTGTCCTATATTTGTTTACTTTACATGTTAAACAGCATGTAACATCTTTATTCGGACATATTGTTTACCTATATGCTAAACAAATGTCAGAATGATAAAGGTTACGTCTCTACAAACGTTCTTCTGAACTATTTCCTGCCTATGGCCAAACAAAATTGAACGAGGCACTTCCCAAAATATAGTAACAGAATTGTTATGTTCATCGGATAGGGTATCTTTTCCAATGAATATAACGATACCAATTAAGAACAGTAATTTTGGTCATGTAGTTTTTGTTTTAGGGCGCTGTGAGTGACACCATGTCAGGCTCCATTTTTTTTTAATTTGTAGCAAGTCAGTGCCTGATAAATCGCACTAGTACTGCCCGTCATATAGCACTGAACAACGAGCGATATACGCGCGCTATTGTTAATGTGCATCCAGCTGTGTGCTGAGAGAATTGGCATATGGTTGTTCGATGATATGACGGGTATGACGGGCAGTAAGTGCGATTTATCAGACACTGACTTGGTAAAAATTTACCGAAATGGGAACCTGACATGGTGTCACTCCGAGCGCCCTAAAACAAAAACTACACGACCAAAAGTACTGCTTTTGGTATTGGAAAAGACATAATTATTTTGTTACTTTATTTTGGGAAGTGCCCCGTTCCGTTTTTGGGGCCACCCTGTATAGGAAACTAAATAAGCCCACGGGAAGTCTGCACACAAATTGCATCTAGTCTTTAGTAAAAATTTGTTTGTATTCGCTATGTTTCATTGAGCAGTTTACCATAATAATTGTCATTATTCAGTTAGGAATACAATATAATGTATGTAGGTCTACTTTTTTGATAAATATTGATTATCATAACATTATGTTCATAGAAGAGGATAGTTTGATTCATATCTATACTCATATTGATACTCGAGTATTACATTGCAACATATACGTGGCGGGAGTTCCAATGTGAGATAACCATGCTTCCAAGGATTATTGTGTGTAAACTATACAGGGTGGCCCAAAAAATGGAACGGGGCACTTCCCAAAATAAAGTAACAAAATTAACATGTCCATCGGATAGGGTGTCTTTTCCAATGAAAAACGATACCAAGAATAGTCATTTTGGTCGTTTAGTTTTTGTTTTAGGGCGCTGTGAGTGACACCATGTCAAGTTCCCATTTTAGTTAATTTTTACCAAGTCATTGCCCGATAATTTGCACTTACTGCCCGTTGTAGCATCGGACAACTGTGCCCATTCTTTCGTTTCACAGCTGAATGCACACTAACCATGGCACGCGTACTGCTCCGCTATAACGGGCCGTAAGTGCGAATTATCGGGCACTGACTTGGTAAAAATTGACAAAAATGGGAACCTGACATGGTGTCACTCACAGCGCCCTAAAACAAAAACTACTCAACCAAAAAGACTGTTCTTGGTATCGTTTTTCATTGGAAAAGACACCCTATCCGATGAACATGATACGTTTGTTACTTTATTTTGGGAAGTGCCCCGTTCCGTTTTTTGGGGGGCCACCCTGTATATTTAATTTGAATTAAGTTACTTTGGAAGGGGGGAAATCGTGATATTGAGAGTGCTACCATATGATTACAATTCGATTAAATATGAATTATAGCTGCTGATGAAAATAACATGGAATACGAAGAGACATTAAATTGGAAACAATTGACTTGCTTGCTATGAAATAATGAAAACAGCAATAAAGCATTTAATATCTTGATCTAATAGGAAGCTCGTTTCTTGATGATACGAGTCTGAGGTCACATGAATTAAAAGGGGAGAATATCAATTATTGATACCGGCCCGGTAAGGCGCATGTTTCACCTTTATAGCCCGGTCACATATCAACGGATTGCGCAAACGGATGTCAAACGGAGAGCTAAATTTTCCATCCGTTCGTATGCGTTTCTTGTCCGTTCCTTGTCTGTTGATGTACGTTGTTCTATGTTTTGTACAAGAAGCAATGGAGACGACTTTCATCACCGGATAATTTAATTTCGCAAATTGTCTATTCGTTGGGCATACGTTTCCGCTATACGTTGATATCTGACCGGGCCATTAAGTGTAATAAAAACAGTAATGTTATATATCGACCATAATCAATCGATGTGATATATATTTACCACAACCATAGCTATAATAACATTTAATCATAGATATAATATCAACAACCATTAAACCCTAAATACAATAAACTTCAAAAACCATGATATGACAAAAACTTGATTACTCAATTCATATAATTGGCGATCTGTCTTTGGGCCTACATTGGTTAGACGGGTCGTTGTTGTTGACGTGTTATTGTTGTTATTGGTATTTCATTAAATAGTTCCGCCAATATATAGAAGCAAAATCAACATTTATTTATGTTTACTTTATTTCTTATGGCCCGGTCAGATATCAACGGATATCGGAAACGTATATATGCCAAACGAATAGACAATTTGCGAAATTAAATTATCCGGTGATGAAAGTCGTCTCCATTGCTTCATGTACAAAACATAGAACAACGTACAGTACATCACCGGACAAGGAACGGACAAGAAACGTATAGAGCGGATGGAAAATTTAGCTCTCCTCTTGACATCCGTTTGCGCAATCCATTGATATGTGACCGGGCTTGTACCAGGAGCATAAGAGAAACCTATAAAGAACTAGAAGGCCGACAAAGTCAGCATACCCACGCCTCCCATTAGCCCTGTTCTACCCCTTCGTCGGCCTCAACCCTGTTTTGCTTACCGATGCATCCTAAAAACATAGTGATCAACCGTTGAACAGAATCCCCCACAACTCCAGGCATAGTAAACTATGCTGACTGGGTATGCCTGCAGGGAGGGCTTGAAAATGCCGACATCTGTCCAATTTATTGGCGATAAATGTAACATAAATCATGAATTCAAACAAAATAAACTATTACAAACAATAACAGATACCTTATCTTCCTGATTCTGCAAACTTTTATGTCCATTTCTCTTGCATAAATATGATTTTAGATCTTTTCATGACAGCTATCTGCCGATTCGCACGTGTTTTTACTAGCTGCCTGTGTAGTATAGATATGCCTAATATTTATGCATTGCAATATGCACAACACATTACATGCGGGTGTGTACTATGTGTAAGTACATCTATTGGCATGGCGTGTGCGCCACGTTGTTTTCTTGAAATGATTTGAGACGGGAGAGACGAGGAGAGACTAGTGTGAGAAGGGAGAGGAGAAGAGAGACTGTGTGTGTGTGATAAGTACATTAGTGCGTGTGTGCCATCGCGATCGCACGGAGCACAAATAGAAATGCATAGACGGTAGTGCATTATCGGATTTCCCAAAATCCGTAACATTTCAGCGCCATTCCGTACTCCCGTAATTGTTGTCAATTTCCGTACCAATAAATACATACTCAAACTTCAAGGTTCCACAGAATTTGCAGGGGTCAACCAATCATCACCAAAATCTAATCGATTCTTCCATGTCACTATCCAAACATTCCCTGAAAATTTGGTGCAAATCCGTTCACCCGTTCTCTAGTTATCTTGTACACAAACAAACAAAAAAAAAAACAAAAAAAAAAAAAAACAAACAAACAAACAAACAAACAAACATACGGAACCCTTTACATAACCCCCTGCCGATTTCATCGGCGTGGGTAATAACTGGATAATGCCACTCTGTGGAGAAGGAAGAAAAAAGGGCAAGACAACACTTCGGAAATCGAACAATTTCTGTTTTGTCAATCAAAGAAATGAAGGGAACCAAATTAGGGCCGAGTCCAAACGGATATCCGTTCGGTATCCGACCGTGAAGGTCTGATACCGAATTCAAATTCTCGGATACGGGTATACGAGAAAAAAAAAACATCGGAAAAAAAGAAGAAAAAAATCGAAAAAAAAATCGAAAACAAAAAAATTCGGATTTATCCGAAATGTAAAAAAAAAGAATTAAAAAAATGGTTCAACCATGGTTGTACCAATAGTTGAAGTATCAAAAATCAAAGCTCCATGTTTTTTTTTTTTTTACATTTCGGATAAATCCGATATCCGTCCGTTTTTACTCGGCTCATATCCGGATATCAAAATATCCGGTTTGACTCAGCCCTAAACTAAATGCGGGATGGTGTTACCCCTCCACCTTTTTATATAGACAAATCATCAGGTGGCCTAGAAACCCTAAAAACAAGGAGTGGTATACTTCCCACTATAACGTTTCAATAATACAATTATTGATTTCACTAGTAAGGGAGTTTTGACAGAAGAAAATGATACTGAGTTCGGCAATATACCTCTAAAATGGAATTCCGTGCCAAACAAACACACTTTTTCGAACTAGACAATAATAGAGACATATTTTCTTGATACTAACGATTGTCATATGATCAATTTCAATTGTTGTGTTTTTCTAAATCCTTGGCAGTAATGTTTTCATATTCTTAACATTCATAATATTTAGTAGAATTTAACTTCAATTAGTTGAGGCTAACTTAATCTTTCATAGGGTGGAGAAGGCAGCCCCAGTATATAAATTCTACCCACGAACACTCCCCTGATGACGTTTCATTGGCATGTCTGGAATCAACGGTTAGCATGACAACATCATACATGGCAGGACAAGGGACATGGAGTTGCAGCTCGATCCGTTGTCGACCAGGTGTCACAAGCGTGGTCGTCATCAAGTTCGTCGCCGTTCCTTTGTGTCTAGCCGTCATCATTCTGTGCTTGTTCGTCCAATCCGAGCGGATATTTGCCGTCTTAACCCCCTTAACCCCACATACAGATGCAGGAGGTCAAAGGTCAGTCAGGTTATGGTTCAAGTCCCTGATTACTAAGGGTGGAATTCACAAAAGGAGGTTTGTACAAACCATGGTTCAAACCATGGTTTACATCTATAGAGTGCCATTTGTAAACTGATAAAGAGAAAGAATGTAAACTCCTTAATTGTTAACAATGTTGATGCTACCCATTTACAAAATGCACCAAATAAATGTTTGTCTTCTCAGATGGTGAAAATTTGCTGATTAGCAAGCTCTAACAGTCATCATAATTATAAATTATAAATTGTTTTTACTTGTATACGAGCAGCACTCTATAGATGTACACCATGGTTTAAACCATATGGTTTGTACAAACCTCCGTTGTGAATCCGGGCCTAAGTGTCTATTAAGCCCGGCGCAGACAGAGCCGACTCGACCCGATCCGACTGGTTTTCAGCCTGATTAACTCAGTATGCGTTGCCTCAGTACTCCGGTTTTGCCAGTCAAGAGCCAGATGGAGGTCATTCGAGGTCGAATCAACATGTTGGATCGGCTCCGACTGAGCGGGTCGAGTCGGCTCTGTCTGCGCCGGGCCTTATATATATTTCCAAGTATAGTGCTATACAATTAGCAGGTTAGGTGCATGTATTGTAAAGCTCTAATATAATATCCCTCCGTCACGCCCATATAGATTTCGTAAACCCTTTAACTGTTTGAAGGGCTCTAGTATAATCTAGTAATCGACATTCTCTAGTGGAGACCCATATTAAAGGGTTGGACCCAAACTATAACACCCAAACTATTTTGTTAACTTATAATACCTATTTATTTAATCTTTATATGACATATTATTATAATAATTGTATATATGATATCGTTATTTAAAGGGGAAGGAACTCCTAGCCTTTTGACTTACTGGATGTGATGAGAGCATAACTCCTGTCATTTCTAGTCACTTATTTCCTCATGAATATTCCCAATAATGAAAATAATCAATATTTGATGGACCACTGTCGTCTGCTTTCAGTGCCCACAGGAGGCGGCCATTTCTTCAACTTCTCGCGGTGAAATGACGTGTCAGGCGGAGAACACAATAGCGGGTTACGATAATGCTATTGTGTTCTCCGCCTGCCGCGTCATTTCACGGCGAGAAGTTGAAGAAATGGCCGCCTCCTATGGGCATTGAAAGCAGACGACAGTGGTCCATAAAATATTGATTATTTTTGTAATCGGGAATATTCATGAGGAAATAAGTGACTAACAATGATAGTAGTTATGCTCTCATCACATCCAGTAAGTCAAAAGGCTACGGGTTCCTTCCCCTTTAATGATTTCGGAAATAACAAACACATTTTGTTGCGAATTGTCAAATGTATATTACGTGTATATCTAACATAAAAATACATCATTGTTTTTCAGACCGAGTGACGCGAACAGATATCGCCTAGGAACTTCGACCGCCCAGATTTCCTCCCATGCCCATGCGTGCGAACCGGTCCAGAGGATAGTGTTCATCAAAACGCACAGCTGGCTCGTCCACGCTGGCCTCCACGCTACAACGGTTCGGTTATCTGCGAAACCTCAGCTTCGTTGTGAGCCGATCTGGTCCCCTTTTGGACATCGAGGAGTTGTTCAACCATAGGATGGCCTTTCAAATTCCCAACAGGGCTCGCCATGACTTCGACATGCTGGTCAACCACGCCAGGTACAACCGGAAGGAGATGGACGTCGTGGTTCCCGGAGCCACGTACATCTCCATCATCCGTGATCCGGTTACACAGATGGAATCGGCGTTCGGATACTTCGATATGGCCACATATTGTAATATAAAGACGCCGAACCCATTTAAGACATTCATGCAAGATCCAAGGAAGTACATATATGCGATGGAAGAGCATGTTAGGACCCGTAGCCGGAACATCATGCTTTACGACCTTGGGTTCGACTACCGTGATGGCGAGGACATCGCTAAAGTCATGGGGAAGATCGACGTTTTGTCGAAGGAGATTGACCTGATGCTAATAACCGAGCACTTCGACGAGTCGCTGATTGTCCTACGCAAACTCTTGTGCTGGGATTTTGAGGATATACTATACATATCAGGCAAGGTACGGAGCACGAGTCACAGAAACCCGGTGTCTGAAGACACGGCGGATAAAATACGTGCTTGGAGCGCCGCAGACTTGATGCTCTACGAGCACTTCAACCGTACGCTGTGGCAGAAGATCCAGGATTTCGGACCAACGTTCCAGCAGGACCTGGACCGCTTTCGATCCATGCAGCAAGAAGTGCTCCGGACTTGTGTGGACCAAACAAGGTCGCGACTGGAAAAAGTGAGGCTAAAGACACAGTCAGAATATTGTAAAGACCTGGAGAGAGATGTTGGCCCTTATACTAAACTCATCCGTGATGGTATGGTGATGAGAGCGCGGCACAGGTAGTGGCTTAGACTAGGATCGAGTCCCTCAATCGCATGCTGAACTCATACCACCCAGTATTTCTATTGTATTTCTGTGCCACCCACAATATATAGCGCCACTTACGAGAGAGATATGCACAACGAGGAAGGTCTGCACAACACATCGATATACACCGATGGCACAACACCATTAATCGCTGCCAGGGATGGCAGCGATCACTGATGTTATCAGCGATCACTGATGTTATGCATATCTCTCTCGTTGGCGGCGCTTTCGAGGGTCTAGATTATATACTAGTAGTGGATATAAAGTGGCTATAACCTTTGTTTCCACTCAATACATTTGCAACGAACTTCTTTAACTCTATGACGCTGTGCCGTAAAACGACTGGGTTAGGATTAGTTAGTTTTAAATTACATAAAGACGCCAGTATTGTATAATATGCATACATTTGCAACATTGTGACGCATGATATTCATCTACCACGGAATGGTAGATCAGCCGTTTGTGAGTGTTAGTCTTTGTTTTAGACACATAATCAAGCTGCATGGTAAAACCAAACGCGCTTCCTTGCACAATACACGGTTACTGGTTGTTAGAGGGTCTCCGCGACAGTCTAGCGTAGGCTGTATGCAACTCACCGTCGATGCGGACGCATCCATTATTTATAGGGTACGTCATTATAAAATATGTTGTTTTCTTTTAAAATAAAGAGTTGGGATTTGATATGGATACAAAAAGGTATTTGTGTGCTTTATTTATTATAATGTATCTCATATTTGATCATTATGATAGTTATAGTATTATTAATGTCTGATACTAAATAAACCCCTTAATACACGATGGAACACGCCACCGATCATGCAGACGGTATCCACATCTAGCGATCTGATTGGTTGATGATTTCATCTCATGAATTAGTAATGCCTTCTCATTAAAAAATTACTGCGTGTCGAGTGACTAAAGGCTATATATGGGAGCCAGTTAGTCCCGCTCGCTGACCCCGCGCCGTATAGCTCTCTCACAGCTAGCTAGCTCGCGATCGCATAGAGAATCTCCAAGCCATATAGCTATAGAGCCTTGACTAAAGGCTACAATGTGATTAAAAATGCCTTGCTGCGGGACATACAATGCCGGGGCATCGATTGGGTTTGAACTCGGGCCCAGTGATCGGAAGTCAAGCGCTTATCCGATCGTGCCACAACACTTCCACAATCATATTAAACAATGTAGTAACATTATCCATAATCCACAATCTAATTTCACACATTATTCAGTAGACAGATTTCAGATCGCAACGCTAACGAATGTATTATCCATACTCCACTGGACTTGTCTTCTTAGGTGCTTCTGTTATCGATCCGTTATACCTTTTGTGCTAATAATTACCACAATGAGTACGGTATTAAAGGCATGCCTATAAAGTGTCCAACTCCACGAAAAAAACTTGGAGCTTCCTCGTTTCTCTTCTGCCGTGTTGTTTAGCTTATGGTAAGAGAAGAATAAAATAGGGTTAGATTTTTTCAAATGTCCCTTTATTATGAAGATAATTATCATTGAAAATCATTATTTGAAAAACGTTGCCAACGCTTTTCAAAAACAGTACAATTGTCCTAGCTGAATACGTCCGGCCAGCGAGCTAGCGTGTGAAACATTTCGCCCGATTGAACTTTGAGCCGAGTGAGCGCAAATTCCATGAATTATTCACCGTCTGTAAACATGCACGGGTGCGGATATCGTCAACGGATGAATATTACTGCTACAAATGTACGATAGGCCATCAGTATTCGGTGATAAAATATGAACTCAATATTCGCTTTTTTCACTAGGTAAACAGTGTTCGTTTTCTTTCAAACTTTCACAAATCTTTCAATTGTATTTTACAATAATATTGATGTAGGATTGAAGTCTCAAATGTCTCTTTCGGCAGAATTTTACACTTTACAGGCATGCCTGACGACTGGGGACAATTATTTTTCATTACATGTAGGGCCACGTGTACGAAGGACGTGGCATGGCAAAAAGAGTATTATGTATAACAATACTTCCGGTTCGGACGAGATAAGGTGCGAGATCATATTTAATGTAATGTTGCAAAACAAAATTAAAGGTTATCTTCCCCCCGTAATTTTAGCTATTATTCTAGACAATTAAATTCTCTACTGCGTCTAACATGATAATAATATACTGTTTGTTCTAATTTTAAAGCAAGATAATATACATATTTTACTACACAGGAATAAAAGAATAAATATATTTGTAGATAGTATACATATTTTGTTAACCTTAAGCAGTGCATTATGAATCGATTTATTAATGCCATTCAGAATCGATCGTGTAGACGCAGAATCGATTCGTGTACTGTACATGTAATCGAATAGGCATTATTTACCTAAACGTGCCAATGACTCGTTATGCATGACGAAAAGAACCGATGCGCTATGAAATTTGTGCAGAGCATCCGTTCTTTAAGTCATGATGTCAAATCGTGGGAATGCTTTGGTAGAGAATGCCATTGAGGAAATAAAGCGTAGCCCAAAATTGAATCGATCTATATTTAAAAAAAAACAATAATCAAATACTTTATACTTTATCAATTGATTGTTGGTGCTTTGGACATTATTTGTGATGTTCTTTCGGAAAATGAAGTTCAAATTTGAAAAATAAATTGTATGACGTCATAGCTTTAATCTGTACTCTATGCTGCCGTACCTTTATCTTCCCGAGAGTAATTAAAGCCCTGGTCACAATGAAACCCACGACTATTATTTTTGTTGTGGTTCAATTTCGTTCGAAATGAGAATTGTCGATAGAGTTGTCAAAATGAAATGCTTTTACGACAGGAACAGTATTTATATTGTATTTCTGTGACATTATGTAGCAACAGCGCCCTCTTCATGAAGCCAGCGACAGTGTGAAAAGCACACCCAATACAAAAGTGCTCCATTTACGCACGTGAACCGATTTACTCGAGTGAATGGAGCACCTTTTGTATTGGGTGTACTTTTAAATATTTGCGGTGGCTTCAACGTCGCGCATTAGGCAGTGTGCACTGTGCAGCGTGCTATATCCAGTGTGTATATCGCCCGGGGGGCCACTCAACTATATTGCTGTACACACGCGCGACCAAAAAACGCGTTAAAAGGGTACTTTTTGCCGATCATGGCGCGTCACGCGTGACGCGTTCAGGGTGTCAAAAAGGCCAAAATCAGAAAAAATGGTATGTTTGTGGAGTTAAACAAATACGCGTTTAGGGTATCTTTTTCTCCAAACTTGTTCAATTGACGTAGACCTTGTTTAGGGGTATGTTTTAGGGGTTATACTTGTTTAGGGGGCAAAATTGTCAAAAAAATCACGCGAAAATACTTGAATAGGGTATAAATTTTACCAATGGATAAAACTTGTTTAGGGTGGGTTTGAAAAACCTGTGGTCGCGCGTGTGTACAGCAATATAGTTGAGTGCCCCCCCCCCCGCCCCCCGGGGTATATCGACGAGGCCACCCCATATAATGT
Organism: Echinarachnius parma; assembly: GCA_037951105.1. NCBI lineage: Eukaryota > Metazoa > Echinodermata > Echinoidea > Clypeasteroida > Echinarachniidae > Echinarachnius > Echinarachnius parma. The sequence goes on from JBAMJV010004228.1 coordinate 61,184, forward strand.
CAACTGCCAGTGCAACTCTTCCGCTATTGGTGTAATCATGGACCCTACAGTGTTACGCTGTCGTACCTGTTTCTTCCCGGTCACAATGAAACCCACGACTATTATTTTTGTTGTGGTTCAATTTCGTTCGAAATTAGAATTGTCGATACAGAGAAGTCATAAAATGTGGTGGATTTATCGCAGGTCTATCATGCAACACCGAATTTGTCGTGTCCAAAATAATAATAAGGTACGAAAATACACCGCGCTGGTGGACTTTACCAAAACGGAAGAAGAAGAAGAAGAATGTCATTTTTGTTGCAAATTTCGTAAGATATTATCACGACACCTTACTGGGTGGCCCCAAAAATGGAACGGGGCACCTCCCAAAAGATAGTAACACAATAATTATGTCTATCGGTTGGGTATATTTTCAAATGAAAGACGATACTAAGAACAGTAATTTTGGTCGTGTAGTTTTTGTTTAATGGCGCTCTAAGCATCTAAGTGACACCATGTCAGGTTCCCATTTTTGTAATTTTTTACCAAGTCAGTATCTGATAAATCGCACTTATTTCCCGTCATAGCATTAAACAACGAGCAATACTCGCGCTATTGTTAGTGCGCATTCGGCTGTGTGCCGAGAGAATGGGCATGGTTGTGTTATGATATGACGGGCAGTAAGTGCGATTCATCAGGCACTGGCTTAGTAAAAATTTACAAAAATGGGAATCTGACATGGTGTCACTCAGCGCGCCCTAGAACAATAAGACTACACATCCCAAATTACTGTCTTGGTATCGTTTTTCATTGGAAAAAATGCCCTGTCTGATGGACATAATCGTTTTGTTATAATTTTATTTGGAAGTGCCCTGTACCGTTTGTTTTTTATTTATTTATTTATTTTTTATTGGGGGGGGGGGGGGGGGGGGGAGGGGGGCCACCGTGTATAGTAAGACAAACATTTCGTGGATCTGTCTTGGCATGAAATAGCCAGGTTATTCCGTATATCAAGCCATGACAGATTTTGGCTGTCGTTTTAACAACATTACTATACAAGGGCAAGTCCAAGCTATTTTGCAATTTTGTCTCACCCGTTATGCTGGCATGAATTTGCATAAATTACTAATGCATCTATAGGTGATTTCACTTGTAATGTATGATATTGATATATTTCCTTGGTAGCATTGAAAATATACCTAAGAACTTATGATTTACTATTCCCTACAGGAATAAGCTCTCACTTTTCATGAAATGTCCCACGCGTTACAAAAGCAAAATAGCTTGGACAAGCTTGGCCCTCAAGCAAAGAATAATCATATCTACCAATAAAGTCTTGAGGTACCAGTACTGTTGAATTTATGTGCTGCATTACATTAAAGTGATACCTGTAAAGTGTCTAACTCCACGAAAAATACTTGGAGCTTCCTCGTTTCTCTTCTGTCGTGTTGTTTAGCTTATGGTAAGAGAGGAATAAAATAGGGTTAGTACAATTGCCGTAGCTGAACACGTCCGGCCAGCGCGCGTGGGAAACCTTCCCGACCCGACTGAACTTTGAGCCGAGCGCGCGCAAATTCCATGAATTCTTTACCGTCTGTAAACATACACGGGTGCGGATATCGCAAACGGATGATTATTACTGCGACAAATCTACGGCAGGCCATCAGTATTCGGTGATAAAATATGAACTCAATATTCGTTTTTTTCACTAGGTAAACAGTGTTCGTTTTCTTTCAAACTTTCATAAATCTTTCAATTGTATTTTACAATGATATTGATATAGGATTTAAGTCTCAAATGTCATTTTGTGCAATATCTGACACTTTACAGGCATCCCTTTAATGTTAGCACTCCGTAACATAACGAAGCACGTCAAAATGTATAGTAATTAGAAAAAATTGCAGTGTTTAAGTGTAGCAATATGATACATATGTTAAAAATCATAGTAAAACAATATGGTTAATCTATTTGATCGAACATGTCATCTATTTTGTTCGATTTGAAGATTAATTGATATGAATATTAATTTGGAAAAAAAAAAATCCGTTGAAAAAAAACAACGTAAGAAGTGCAAACCGAAATGACTTTTCTGATCCAATACAGGATCGATTCTTTGAATCGTTTCTGCCATATTGTCATATTTGGTTAATTTCAAAGTTACGTTAGATCAAAATTAATTCAAACAAATATTGTTTTATAGAACAATACTACTTAGATAATTTATACCAGATAATACTAATCATGTATGAATATTTTACCAATATTTGTTAACGTAAAAGGTACAAGAAGAATCGATTCATATACACAATATCAGGATCGATTCATGTACACGGCTTTCAGGATCGATTCAGATATATTTACCCGTGGTATCCGATACTGAAATCTTGATGGACTTTGTTTGTACAGCACCGCACCCAGCCGGTTTCCGTAGTCAAGGGTTCTATCTGAGTTAAAGGGATCTAGTAACTTTGTTGGCCTGCGCAAAACGTGATGAATGGTTGATTCAATGTATATTGTTGTTATCTGATATGTCCACTGGGTATTGTGTGAAAATTTCAAGTTAAATGGACTTTATATGGCCGAGTAATAAGCAAACATGCAAAGTGATGTTCACTAGCTCAGTGGACTGACATTGTATACGGTCTCGACGATCCAGTGGATCGTTTAACATCTGAACACTTCAAACGTAAATATCTTTTTAACGAAAGGGAAATTTGAAAAACCAAACAAAATACGAACACACCAAGGATGAGAGAACCGCTAGAATTCCAATAATTTGATCGATTAACTGAAAACAACGAAACATATCCCAATATTTAGACAAACTAAATCTAAATATGCATATTTTTAAAATATTTGTTATTGATAGGGATAGTACAGTTTTGGCCAAACTTACTTTTAGTAACCTAACCAGCATTATTACATACCAAACTAATAATACTATTAGGGAAAGTTGGGTTTTGGTATATAGTTTTGGTATAGAGGACGCTGCGCAACATACTGAGCGTCAAATTTGAAAGAGCACACAATTTTAATGACAGAATAAACTTTGATTGTTAAAAATCGGTTCAGCGCCCGTTGTGCAGTTTGAGCTAGTATGCTCCCCTGGGAGTTGAGATGGTGCACAATATAATTATGTGGGTTTGAACTGTACCTGATGACCAAGGGTAATAATGCGCCTCTGAATAGGGCACCTAGATACATGGCGCTCTATAAATGGTATATATTATTATTATTATTATTATTATTATTATTATCCGTTGGATTTTCGAAACCGTGTACAAAGTGAGTGCAGTGAGTTAATGAATATCACTTTGCATTTTTGCTCATTACTCGGCCATATAACATCCATTTAACTTGAAATTTTCACAAAACACCCAGTGGACATATCAGACAACAACAATATACATTGTATTGACCACTCATAACTTTTTGCACATGTCAACAAAGTTACTAGATCCCTTTAAAACTATATTCCTTCATCATGTTTACAAACACTCTATCACCTTCTCATTCTTAAAGCTTCATCACCTTGCCTTTAAAGGGGTACTACTTCGCACGTTAAAGTCATACCTGTAAAGTGTCCAAATCTACGAAAATTACTTGGAGCTTCCTCGTTTCTCTTCTACCGTGTTGTTTAGCTTATGGTAAGAGAAGAATAAAATAGGGTTTGATTTTTTCAAATGTCCCTTTAGTATGAAGATAATTATCATTGAAAATCATTATTTCTAAAGCGTTAATCAACGCAATTGAAAAAAAGTACAATTGTCTTAGCTGAGAACGTCCGCATGCAGCACCCGTGAGAACATTCCGGAGATTGAACTTTGAGCCGAGCGAGTTCAAATTCCATGAATTATGTACTACGTGTGTAAAAATACACGGGTGCGAATATCTCAAACGGATCATTCATTACTGCGACAAAAGTATGGCAGACCATCAGTATTCGGTGATAAAATATGAACTCAATATTCGTTTTTTTCACTAGGTAAACAGTGTTCGTTTTCTTTCAAACTTTCACAAATCTTTCAATTATATTTTACAATGATATTGATATAGGATTGAAGTCTTAAATGTCATTTTGTGCAATATCTGACACTTTACAGGTATCACTTTAAGGGTGTGGTGCGATAACATAGAAGTATTCAACAGCCTCAATTCTGCCAATCATTGCAAGGGAATTCTTTAAATGTTTGAATATCATATGTTTAAACATTTAAACGTGATTTGCTTGTTTCATTATATGAATTTATTGATCTATTTATGTATTCATGATATTTATTTTGAACACATATGGCAGGAAACGAAGCTGAATTGTACGTGCTGAACCTGGCATTCGCCCAAGAACATATCCAGTAAATCTTAAACGCTAACTAAAAACACTACGATTCTGTTAATAATTTTCTCATCATCGGATTTGTATTAACAAACTAATATGAACAAGAAAATGATTTTCCCAATCATAGGGTTCACTATTAATCGATTAACAAATTTCGCTTTCACATAAATTTAGATTCGTTAGCCAATCAATTATATGCGGGAGGCTAGTTAGTTGATTCACGCTCGATCAATGTTCTATACATAATTACTCACCGATCAAGACTATCCTCATCTTATTTGTTTTAATAGAGAAACGAACATTATAATCACCTAATAAACTCATAAACAAATATTAAAAAAAAAAACAATGCGATATGATCGATCATACTTTTGTGATCACGCGGCGCGTTGGAAAGTTATGATCGATTAATTTCTATTTTTTGTGTACTTTTTTTGAATTTGTAATCAATGTACGATGTGTCAGATAATCAATTTAATGATTTATATCTGTTTGAAGATGCAGCTGTTTTATGATACAAAATATAGCGTGTAGCCATAAATTTACGAAATCGTTATTATGTAAGTGACCTTTCAAATGCACAAACGCACATTATGTTTAGAGGGAATCGATTATCTTGTAAGTATAGAGTGGTGAAGTGTGATGTCATAAATGATGTCATAAACAATTTGTTTAGAATTTTCAAATTTGGACTTCATTTTCAGAAAGAGCATAACAAAAAATGTCCAAATACCGAAATCAAAGGAATAGGTTACGTATTGACTGAGATGTGCTCATCCGAATTATTTGTAGTCAATAGGCAATCAGTGTTATAGTGCAGGGGTGTCGATCTGTTCGGAAAACACATTGCATTTGCATTGGGGGGGGGGGGGGGGGGCGAGCATTGTTTGTGAACAATAGCTCGCCCCACCAGTGTATTGTGTTTCCGAACAGATCGACACCCCTGTTATAGTGCACTGGTTCCTAATTTAGGAACCAGTGCACTATAACACTGATTGCCCATTGAAGTAAAATTCATTCGGATGGGCTAGCTTTACAAGTCATGAAAATGATTTTGTAGATGATAATAAAGTTGATAGGGAGCCGGTTGTAGATTGTGTAAGATTGGTGTACTGTGATGAGAGCGGGACATACAAGAAACAATACGGGCAGCAGGATTGTGTACACGTTGCAATTTTGTGAGGTTATATTATTTTTGTGTATATTATTACATTCATATATCACTCAAAGTCAACAACGGCTTAACTGCGAATTGAAAGCCGTCTTTAATCTTTAAACATGTAGCCAAATCGAACGTTCCACTGAGAAACTTAGCAGCAAACCGGTTGGACAGAATACCAGCTTCATTCACACTGGCAATTGAGGAGTTTACCATGCCGAGTGCCATTGACGCACATAACTTGGTAACCTTCCACAAAACCTTCCCGGCACTAAAAGATTAACGGCAATTTAAACGACCAGTACGCGTTGCATATCTGTAGGCAGAATGGGGGCAGAATGCTTAAAGTGATGCCTGTAAAGTGTCAGATATTGCACAAAATGACATTTGAGACTTCAATCCTACATCAATATCATTGTAAAATACAATTGAAAGATTTGTGAAAGTTTGAAAGAAAACGAACACTGTTTACCTAGTGAAAAAAACGAATATTGAGTTCAAATTTTATCACCGAATACTGATGGCTTGTCATGGAATTGTCGCAGTAATGAATGATCCGTTTGAGATATTCGCACCGTGTATGTTTACACACGTAGTACATAATTCATGGAATTTGAACTCGCTCGGCTCAAAGCTCACGGGTGCTGCATGCGGACGTTCTCAGCTAAGACAATTGTACTTTTTTTCAATTGCGTTGATTAACGCTTTAGAAATAATGATTTTCAATGATAATTATCTTCATACTAAAGGGACATTTGAAAAAATCAAACCCTATTTTATTCTTCTCTTACCATAAGCTAAACAACACGGTAGAAGAGAAACGAGGAAGCTCCAAGTAATTTTCGTGGATTTGGACACTTTACAGGTATGACTTTAACTTTGAAACTATTTGTGGTATAACCCATAACAGGATCAAAACAGCCATTGTCGTCGGTATAGAATTGGCAAATGCTATCCTAGCAACATGTTTTGCGTATGGCAAACATGATGATGATGATGATGATTATGATTATGATGATGATGATCAATGCCCGGGGGGGTCTGTCCTCATAGAAAGGGGGGTATCATGCGTGACCAAGGACTTGCCAAAAGCACCCTAAACTTGTATTTGCGTGGTGCAAAAAATACACCCTAAGTAAGTATGATTATCGGTAATGTGATACCCTAAGCAAGTAATCATTTTTTTTGTAAACCCCTAAGCAAGTATTTTTGATACCCTAAGCAAGTATTTTTGATACCCTAAGCAAGTAATCAATTTTTTGTAACCCCCTAAGCAAGTTATAAATATTGTTGATACCCTAAGCAAGTAATCAATTTTGTGTAAACCCCTAATTAAGCAAGTCATAACTATATTATTTTGATACCCTAAGCAAGTAAGCTGAGTTTTTGAGACCCTAAACGAGTAATTCATCTTTTTGAGACCCTAAACGAGTAATTTATCAGCCTAAAAAAGGTACCCATTTTCCTGATTTGGGGTGATTTTGAGACCCTATTCGAGATACTCGAGTATCTCGCCTGATCGTAAAAAACCACCCTAATTACTCGTTTTCTTGGTCACGCATGATACCCCCCTTTCAATGAGGACAGACCCCCCCCCCCCCCCCCCCCCCCGGGATCAACGATGAATATGATGATGATGATGATGGTGATGGATTGGTAGTGACTGACTGGTGGTGGTGGTGGTGTTTTATGACGACGATGACGATGATAACGATGATGAATGATGATGAATGTCGATAGATGAAGAATGGTGAGGATGGAGGATGATGGTACAATAATTTAGGCGAGAAGTTGAGGTATCTGGATAGCTTGTTGTAAGTGGGATATTTGCTTATTAAACGCCCAAAGAATACTTGCTCTTCCGCTGTAGTCCGCGGTAGAATACAGGCCCTATTCCCTTAAATACATGACATGAGCGTGTTGCCGCTTATTATGAACTAGACAAAATTGTCTTGTTTTGATTTAGTTTGACATCGGGCCGAGATACACATTGCTATACTATCAGTAAAACAAAAACAAAAACATAACCTAACCCTAACCCTAAACCCTAACCCTATACCCTGACCCTAGGATGGTGGCTATAGGTCAGATTAGTGGCTATGGGTCAGATTCAGTGGCTATAAGTCAGATTCAGTGGCTATAGGTCAGATTCAGTGGCTAATTACAGAATGTGTATCTCGGCCCGGTGTAAAATTCGTTTTTATTGCAATGGATGGCCGCGACTGATAAAATAATGATCACCAATTTTCATTTCTTTGTCTGAGTGATGCGTTCCTTACGATGTTTCTATGTGAGTAATACCTATCAAACTGTGATGAGGGAATGTTTGAAAAGCGAGCGTGTGATTTTATATAACCGTTGGGGAATATTGCATATTAAAGTCTAGAAAAGTTTGTTTTCAGAACAAAGAAATGAACCGTTTAGTGTGTCAATACGAATGGGCTTGTAATTGGCCGTTGTATGCGGTCAAGTCCCACACATATCAATATGTGTAAGTTCAGATCCGACTACAATTCAATAAATTGTGTTTGATGTTTTGACGAATATTTGGCCATATTTTGTTTTGATTGACTGTCTGTTGATAGTGTTACATATGGCAATTGATATGCATCTATTATCTGGTGGCTTTAAAAGTTATTTTCTTACTTGTTTAATGTTTGTTTACATTTGCAAATTTCCAAAATGAAATGAAAATGTTTACAACTTTTTCTTTCAGTTTCATGAATGAACCTGTGGACAGAACTGAATAAGACCCGAGACAGATAATTTAGCCATTTTGGCTAAATTTCAACCATGCCAATAATAAGAACACTGAAAGAGAGTGGGCACAGCTATGTGAGTATTATATCAAACATCAATTTGTACTTAAAACTAAAAGTTAAATTTTGTCATTGAATTTGATGTCATTGAATGATTGACATTTTGATGCAAAATTTAACTTTGTCTTTGTTTATCAATTCAATTGTTTTATTTTTATGCTAAATTCGCTTTAATTTAATTTATGTTTTACTTGTTGTAGAAATGTGAATAATCTTTTGTAATTGTACACACGTCCGTCTAAAATATAACTGAAAAATGTAAACATAGTTACACGCATTTTATTCATTTATTATTATTTTTTATTTGCTTGTTTCATTTTGTATTGATTTTAATTTATGTTTTCTTTGTTTTATGTGTTATTATTGTCATTGTTTGTTTGCTTCATTTTTTTGTTTTTTATGTTTTACTTGTAGAAATGTGAATAATCTTTTGTAATTGTACACGTCCGTCTAAATAACTGAAAAATGTAAACATAGTTGCACGCATTTTATTAATTTATTATTTTTTTTTATTTGCTTGTTTCATTTTGTATTGATTTTAATTTATGTTTTCTTTGTTTTATGTGTTATTATTGTCATTTTTTGTTTGCTTCATTTTTTTGTTTTTTATGTTTTACTTGTAGAAATGTGAATAATCTTTTGTAATTGTACACAGGTCCATCTAAATAACTGAAAAATGTAAACATAGTTACACGCATTTTATTAATTTATTATTATTTTTTATTTGCTTGTTTCATTTTGTATTGATTTTAATTCATGTTTTCTTTGTTTTATGTGTTATTATTGTCATTTTTTGTTTGCTTCATTTTTTGGTTGTTATGATTTCCTTGTTCGCTTTATTTGTTTTTATGTTTTATTTGTTATTTTCATGTTTTCCTTGTTTCATTTGTTTTTATTGGTTTTATGTTTCATTTGTAATGACAAGAGTTATGCTCTCATCACATCCAGTAAGTCAAAAGGCTAGGAGTTCATTCCCCTTTAATGTTGTTTTTTATGTTTTCCCTTGTAGGAGGATGCCAAACAGCGGCTTCTCCAGGCCACAGCAAGATTGTGTTTTCTTTCATTTTGTTCTTGTTTTGAATATTTTACTTGTTTCATTTGTTTGTATTGTGTTTATATCCACCTTTTTTCATTTGTTTTAATTGTTTATGTTTTCCTTGTTTAATTTGTTGTTATTGTTTCTATGTTTCCCTTGTACTTTGTAGGGGGACGCGAAGCAGCATCTTTTCCAAGCCACAGCAAACTTTTGTTATCTTCTATTTTGTATGTTTTCCTTTCCTTTAATGTTTGTTCTTTGTTATTTTTTAAATTTTATTTATGTAGTTATTTTCATTGTTTAATTTGTTGTTGTTGTTTCTATGTTTCCCTTGTAGGAGGATGCAAAGCAGCGCCTGCTCCAGGCCACAGCAAACTTTTGTTGTCTTTTATTTGTTATGTTTTCCTTGTTTAATTTGTTGTTGTTGTTTCTATGTTTCCCTTGTAGGAGGATGCGAAGCAGCGTCTTCTCCAGGCCACAGCACTTTTGTTGTCTTTTATTTGTAATGTTTTCCTTGTTTAATTTATTGTTGTTGTTTCTATGTTTCCCTTGTAGGAGGATGCGAAGCAGCGTCTTCTCCAGGCCACAGCAAACTTTTGTTGTCTTTATTTGTTATGTTTTCCTTTACTTGTAATTTTTGTTCTTTGTTATTGTTTTTATTTTATTTATGTAGTTATTTTCATTGTTTAATTTGTTGTTGTTGTTTCTATGTTTCCCTTGTAGGAGGATGCGAAGCAACGTCTGCTCCAGGCCACAGCAAACTTCAAGGATGATTCCAGTCAGTCCAGCCAGGACCGTCCAGGTGAGTTTTCTTTTGGAGTCGTATTTATACAGGGGGGTGTTTCACAAAGATCCTAAGTTGAACTTAACTCTAAGTTGGACTTAGATATTATGGAAAGCCTTCAGTTTCTTTGACATTTTTTTTGGAAAAAGTTCTTTTAAGAGGCATAAAATGTTGATTCAAATCATTGATATTTTCTATTATCAAAGAGATTTCATGTTCTTGATGTAGCATTTATGAAAAGTCTAAAATACTTTTTGCTTTTGATTATATTTTATTCCAAGGCTGCAAATGGCTTACCATACTTTTTAAGTCCAACTTAGAGTTTAAAGGCATATATGCGTGGGTTATTAGACGCGTGGATCCATCTTGCGCCCTTTTACGCACGGTACGTAATCCCCATTGGCTCAGTTATAAGTAGCGATCGCAAACTGTCCCGCTTCCGAATACTCGAGTCAAAAATACATTAAAAATAGTCGCGTTCGGAATGTTTGTACTAGTCGAATGGAGACCCATCAGAGATGTTTACGAGCAAAAATATCACGTAACACGCTTAACCGCAACCTACTTCAAAGTGCCGCCGTTTGATGGCTAGGGGACAGCGTGAGAAATTTGTTTGCTGCATGCAATTTCATAAGAAGGCCTTTGTTCAGATATTTCGAAGCACCTCTCTTCGATCGATCCAACATATATCTTGAGTTTACCTCGAGAGATTACGGTGGTGTCGAGTTGGAATTTGCTGACTACCCTTTATAACCCACGCATATATGCCTTTAAGTTCAACTTAGGATCTTTATGAAACACCCCCCTGGTTAGCTACTTCAGTGTTGCTCTGTTCTCCCAGAGGGGCCAGCATTTAACATCATTTTTTACCTCGGCCATTGGATACACATCCACACTTTATTGTGCACTCTCTCCACTCCCTGGGGAGCATTCCAGCAGGTGCTGCTTTATTGTGCACTCCCTCCACTCCCTGGGGAGCATTCCAGCAGGTGCTGCTTTATAGTGCACTCCCTCCACTCCCTGGGGAGCATTCCAGCAGGTGCTGCTTTATAGTGCACTCCCTCCACTCCCTGGGGAGCATTCCAGCAGGTGCTGCTTTATAGTGCACTCCCTCCACTCCCTGGGGAGCATTCCAGCAGGTGCTGCTTTATAGTGCACTCCCTCCACTCCCTGGGGAGCATTCCAGCAGGTGCTGCTTTATAGTGCACTCCCTCCACTCCCTGGGGAGCATTCCAGCAGGTGCTGCTTTATAGTGCACTCCCTCCACTCCCTGGGGAGCATTCCAGCAGGTGCTGCTTTATAGTGCACTCCCTCCACTCCCTGGGGAGCATTCCAGCAGGTGCTGCTTTATAGTGCACTCCCTCCACTCCCTGGGGAGCATTCCAGCAGGTGCTGCTTTATAGTGCACTCCCTCCACTCCCTGGGGAGCATTCCAGCAGGTGCTGCTTTATAGTGCACTCCCTCCACTCCCTGGGGAGCATTCCAGCAGGTGCTGCTTTATAGTGCACTCCCTCCACTCCCTGGGGAGCATTCCAGCAGGTGCTGCTTTATAGTGCACTCCCTCCACTCCCTGGGGAGCATTCCAGCAGGTGCTGCTTTATAGTGCACTCTCTCCACTCCCTGGGGAGCATTCCAGCAGGTGCTGCTTTATAGTGCACTCCCTCCACTCCCTGGGGAGCATTCCAGCAGGTGCTGCTTTATAGTGCACTCCCTCCACTCCCTGGGGAGCATTCCAGCAGGTGCTGCTTTATAGTGCACTCCCTCCACTCCCTGGGGAGCATTCCAGCAGGTGCTGCTTTATAGTGCACTCTCTCCACTCCCTGGGGAGCATTCCAGCAGGTGCTGCTTTATAGTGCACTCCCTCCACTCCCTGGGGAGCATTCCAGCAGGTGCTGCTTTATAGTGCACTCCCTCCACTCCCTGGGGAGCATTCCAGCAGGTGCTGCTTTATAGTGCACTCCCTCCACTCTCTGGGGAGCATTCCAGCAGGTGCTTCTTTATTGTGCACTCCCTCCACTCCCTGGGGAGCATTCCAGCAGGTGCTGCTTTATTGTGCACTCCCTCCACACCCTGGGGAGCATTCCAGCAGGTGCTGCTTTATTGTGCACTCCCTCCACTCCCTGGGGAGCATTCCAGCAGGTGCTGCTTTATAGTGCACTCCCTCCACTCCCTGGGGAGCATTCCAGCAGGTGGTGCTTTATAGTGCACTCTCTCCACTCCCTGGGGAGCATTCCAGCAGGTGCTGCTTTATAGTGCACTCATGCTTTTTAACACACCCTCATTCATGCCAAGTACCCATATTGCACCTGGGTGGGGAGCAGCAATATGGATTTAAAGTGCCTTGCTAAAGGACACTGTAGAACTGCTGAAGGACTGCTGCACCGAGGCATATATTTAGGTTTGAACTTGGCTTCCGTGCCAATAGAGTACAGAAGCCATGACGTCATAAAAACACTTTTTTTTAATTTTACGTATTGGCTGAGATATGCCCATCCGAATGAATTTTACTTCAATAAGCAATCAGTGTTATAGTGCACTGGTTCCTAAATTTAGGAACCAGTGCACTAAACACTGATTGCCCATTGACAAAAAAAACAATTTGGATGGGCATATCTCAGCCAGTATGTAAACCAATTCCTTTGATTTTTGGTATTTGGAAATTATTTGTTATATGCTCTTTCTGAAAATGAAGTCCAAATTTGAAAATTCTTAAAAGAATATTTATGACATCATTTATGACATCACACTTCACCACTCTATTAGTCTGAGGACCACTCAAGTAATGCAGGACAGTAAAGAAATTAGGGAAAAGGGTGAAACAATTTTGATGTTCTTTAGTGTCTAGAAAGCCACTAGAACCGTCTATTCAATTTGAAAAAGGGCCCGTTCTAATCCTTGTCCTTGTCCTTGGAAGACTCCCTATTGTCCGCATAGAAACAACAACAACAAATTAAACAATGAAAATAACTACGTAAATAAAATAAAAACAATAACAAAGAACAAAAATTACAAGTAAAGTAAAAACATAACAAATAAAGACAACAAAAGTTTGCTGTGGCCTGGAGAAGACGCTGCTTCGCATCCTCCTACAAGGGAAACATAGAAACAACAACAATAAATTAAACAAGGAAAACATTACAAATAAAAGACAACAAAAGTGCTGTGGCCTGGATATTCTTTAGTGTCTAGAAAGCCACTAGAACCCTCTATTCAATTTGAAAAAGGGCCCGTTCTAATCCTTGTCCTTATCCTTGTCCATGGAAGACTCCCTATTGTCCGCAGAACTGCAGAGGCCTATTTCAATACATTTTCAGAACTCGGGAGAGCCCTATTAGATTTCATAGATTTGTATGTTAAATGATATTGATAGTGCTTATTTTTAACAAGGTTGGAACATACCCACAGCAAAACAAATTTGTTCTCTGTTGCTTGATTTCACAGGAGGCCAGAAGAAGCCTGTGAGAAAGAATCGGATCATTAGCGACTCTTCATCGTCGTCGTCTTCGTCGGACAACAACGATGAAGCCGACGATGACAATGATGGGGACGATGATGATGATGAAGACGGCTTTGCTGAGATCACAGAAGCCAATCGTCGGAGAGAGAAGAAACTTCTAAGGAATCTTGAAAAGGTATGTACCTCGCCATCGTCATCGTCATCGTCTTTGTTGAATAGTGATAATGGTGATGATGACAATGACGTGGATCGCAGAAGCTAATTGTCGGAGACAGAAGAAACTTGTAAAGAATCTGGAATAGGTATACTACCTAGTCATCGTCAACGTCATCGTATTCGTTGAATGATGGAGACGGGGTTGTCGTCTTCATGTTCGGCAGTCATCGATGATGAGAACAAGGATACCATTAATGAGGATAGTTATGTGCAGATCTAGAGAAAAATCTAGAGAAGGTAAATACCCAGTAATTGTTGTGGTCATTGTTAAAGTGATCCAGGTAAAGTGTCTAACTCCGCGAAAAATACTTGGAGCTTCCTCGTTTCTCTTCTGCCGTGTTGTTTAGCTTATGGTAAGAGAAGAATAAAATAGGGTTCGATTTTTTCAAATGTCCCTTTAGTATGAAGATAATTATCACTGAAAATCATTATTTCAAAAGCGTTAGCTAACGGTTTTGATAAAAAGTACAATTGTCGTCGCTGAACACGTCCTGCCAGCGTGCGTGGGAAATTTTCCCGACCCACTGAACTTTGAGCCTAGCGTGCGCAAATTCCATGAATTCCGTACCGTCTGTAGCTGTATACACGGGTGCGGATATCGTCAATATCAAACAGATGATTATTACTGCGACAAATTCGGTGATAAAATATGAACTCAATATTCGTTTTTTTCACTAGGTAAACAGTGTTCGTTTTCTTTTAAACTTTCACAAATCTTTCAATTCTATTTTACAATGATATTGATATAGGATTGAAGTCTCAAATGTCAGTTTGTGCAATATCTGACACTTTACACGGATCACTTTAAACCTAGTTTTACTTGTACGATTATTGTTGATGTTGTAATTGAACTAGTTTTATCCTATTGTAATTGTTTTATTGCAGAATGTGAACATAAATGAAATTAATTTGTTATATTTGTCCATTGCAGGAAATGAAAAGGCGCAGGACTGCAGTTTCAATCAGTCGTCCCTCTTCGTACCAGAGAGTCGACAGTAGCATGCACTCCTTTACACCGGCCAGACCAAAATCCAAGAAGCCTAAGTCAGCCATGGTAAGACACCATCAGATACTATGGAAGTGGTTATTTTTGTGTGGTTTATATTTTAACCTGAGTGATACAAATACAAACCCGCTTGATCAAAGTCAAAAGCAAAGCAAATACAATGTGCTGCTAATTTTCACTTATGAGGGCACGATTGATTTCAAGCCTATCGCTCATCATGATGTGGTTTCCATACATTTTTGTATTCAAGTTCGTCGAATCATTACATATTTGTTATCAAATGAAAGCTATTAAAGGATTGAACTATTCCGGAAAGCATTTCGTAAAAAAAAAAATATCATAAACCATTACTTCATTCTAATTAATTAGCATAAATTAATTTTCAATTATTTTCACAAAATATATTTGTAAATATTAAGCTTAAAAGTAAATATTAATCTTAAAAAAACTGCAAAAATTAGTTTTTATACAATTTTCTTTCAGTGTGGGTAAGATCATTACTTCAATTTATCAGATAAATACCAATTGATAATGGTTTATTACGTTTCTGTATTATCCCCAGTCCATGATATCAGCGCTGAATGAAAGCAGTGAAGAAGCTGACAGTGATTAGTAGTCTGAGGTAGAAATGATGAAGATGATGGTAATGATGATAGTGATGATGATGTTGATGATGATGATGTTGATGATGATAATGGTTTATTATGTTTCTTCTCCTCCACAGTCCATGATCTCAGCCCTGAATGAAAGCAGTGAAGAAGCTGACAGTGATGAAGAGTCTGAGGTAGAAATGACCAGAGAAGCTCAGGTAAGATCAACAACAATTCTTTGGAAATAATGAATGACTTTGCGTGCGATAGCCCAGGATATTGCATGAATCGTGCAGCCTCGCCTGTGGCCGATTCAACGAGGTGCAGTCTGGTCTCTTAGATTTTCACTGAATGTCATGTGACTAGACCACCAAAGGGACCACTCTAGGAAGGTGAATTCTTTTGAGAGGTTAATGAATTACATATTGACTGTGAGATACCAAATACCAGTCAAACCTGTGTATAGTGACCAGGGGGGTCATACTGCGCGCTAATCTTGGGAAACTTTATGGACTGGCTAACATGGAATTCTGGGATACGTTTAGTCTAGGATCAAGACCCTCGATCGCATGCTGAACTAGCTCCTACCACCCATAATATATAACGCGACCAACGAGAGAGGTCTGCGTAACATCAGTGATCGCTGCTAACGAGGCTTCGGCTGGCAGCCATCACTGCTGTTGTGCAGATCTATTATGGGTGGTGGGATTATTTTTAGCATGCGATCGAGGGTCTTAGATCATAGACTACGAAATACCCAGCATTCCATGTTAGCCAGTCCATGAAGTTTCCCTAACCGGCCATGTTTGCTGCGTGTTAAGGCTATGGGAAAATTAGCGCGCAGTGCGTAGATTCTCTTCTAGTTATTTATATACTACTTCTATGATAGTGACCACCTAAGGGAAACAAAAAAGTAGTCACTGTAGACAGGTTCCATGATACACAACTATTCCAAATGTTATTTGATAAACCATTTCAGGTGACGATTGCATATCGCTTCTCATGTACATGTTATTCGGCCCCTGTAGGCAGATAGTATTGTTCTCTTTTGTATTTGTACACACGTTGGTCATTATTATTTTATTGAGAGTCAATATAGGGGCTAAATTTGTTATCCTAGCAGAATCTTTTTCAGAGGCTGACTGACCAAATTATTTTATTTTTGTATTATTATTTTATTTACGTTATTTGTGACTAGCTCTGACAGAATCAGCAACCTGTCAGAAAAAAAATAAAATCAAGATTTGTATAGTAATGGAGAAATTTGTCACTATCCTCCAATTGATACAAAATGCATAACACAAAAGGAACATGATATTTAATATTTTGACTCAAAATTTTGCTGGCATGTTATATTAAATGCAACTTTTGGTAAATATAAGCCAACTGCTGCAACACATGAGCTGCCATCAAACACCTGATTTTGCCAGAGCTGATTTAAGACTAGTTTTCTGATGCCAAATCTCACTTAGCAGCCAGTTTACGCCCCACCCACATTTAGGGTCCAGAATGTTAATCAATATCTGTCAGTTATACATGTATGTTTAATTTGTAATGTTCAATGAAGATATTTCTTTATCGATTGTATAATTATTTGTACCATGAGATTATGTTGAAAATGAATGAATTTAAATCAGATAAAATTAAATCAAACTCTGCAGGAAGAGGAGGCATTCTCCCTGTACAAGAAGGCCTTGGAGCATCAGCAGACCGGGGAAACGGATAAGGCAAGAGACACATACACAGATCTCCTGCACACAAGGTTCCTCTCAAAGGTAACTGTGATGATGATGATGAAGATGGTGGTGGTAATGAGGATGAAGGGTGATGATGATGATGATGATGATGGTGGTGGTAATTTAGGATGAAGGGTGGTGATGATGATGATGATGATGGTGATGATGGTGATGATGATGATGATGGTGATGGTGATGCTAGTGATGGTCATAATTATGATTATGATAATAATGATGATCGATGATGACAATGATGATGAAGATGAAGAAGAACATGATTATAGTTTTATGGTGTGGACATTGATGATGATTATGATGTTGTCTTATGATGTTGCTTATAAAAATGAAGAATATGATGATATGCTGGCGATGTCTGTGGTGATGATAATGATGATGAGTTTTAGTTTTTCCTACTATTCGTAGCCTAAACTAAACGTTTTCTTCTTGGTCATAGGTGAAGGCTCCAGAGGATGATTATGGTGTTGATAATGATGATGTCTAATGATATTACTGATGAAAAAGAAAAAAAAATACAGTTCACATGATGATAATGCTTGCGATATTTGTGGCAATGATGAAATGTTGTTTTTCTTACTATTATAGCATAGACTAAACGTTTTCTTCTTGGTCAAAGGTCAAGGCCCCAGAGGATGACCGTAGAGGGGTGACCAACGCAGGGGAGTGGACAAAGCAAGAGATAATGATGATGAATTGTTGTTTTTCCTACTACCGTATTTGTCGGTGTATTAACCGCACCCCTAAAAAAAAGAAAAAAGTGCGGTTTATACGGTTGTGTATTAACCGCACCTAAGGTGCGGTTAATACACCAGCAAATACGGTATTCATAGCCTAAACAAAACGTTTTCTTCTTGGTCAAAGGTCAAGGCCCCAGAGGATGACCGCAGAGGGGTGACCAACACGGCTATCAGTCTCAAATACTCCACCTACAAAAACCTTGGTAACCTAGCAACCGGCAGGCAGGACCTCAACAATGCCATGGAGAACTATCTTGAGGTAAAGCCTACCTTTTCAAAAAACAAATATGCATATAATTCAACAGTCAAGTGCTAGCTAAATTTTAGTCTGCGTGACGTGATTTAGTGTTATTTAGTGGTATGATATTTCGCTTTCATTAAAATGGCCTAAAAATTATTAATCTATTCTTATATTGAACTACCATTATAAATCTCCTCTATTCTCATTTAATCTTTATTCACACTGGGCCATCTATTTGGATGGTATTTTAGTACAAGACTATACTAACTAGCCCTAGCAGAAGTAATAGTTTTACAGGGGGGTGTTTCACAAAGATCCTAAGTTGAACTTATCTGTAAGTTGGACTTACAAATTATCAATAGCCATTTGTATCCTTGGATTACAATATATTAAAAAAACAAAAATGCAAGTATTTTAGACTTTTCATAAGTTTTACATCAAGAACATGAAATCCCCTTGATAATAGAAAATATCAATGATTTGAATCCACATTTTAAATGCCTTTTAAAAGAAATTTTACAAAATTGTTTCAAAGAAACTAATGGCTTTCCATAGTTTCTAAGTCCAACTTAGGATCTTTGTGAACACCCCCCTGGTCATATATTGATAATATCATCCTGATAACTAACCTTGGTAAAATTTGTCGCTATATTTGTTTTCTTTTTTTGTTTCCTTTCTATAATCCTTTAGGCGGTCAACTTGGATGGGACTGACCTTTGTCCAAGATCGGAACAACGGCTCTGAAAAATTGTCTCATTTTCTTCTCACTTCATAGGGTTCTCCCCATCAAGGACGGTGTCCCACATATTTGTGGGTTGGTAGTCCTACACTTTGGCAAGAAGATAACAAATTATATAATGTATACAAGGAGAAAGAGCATAAATTTCTCTATTTTTAGAGCCCTATTTGTTACTCTACCTGATTAAGTTATTTTTCAATGATATTTATTAATGCGTAGATCGCTATAATTTAGAAAAATCCTCAAATTGGCAACACATTGTGATATTTTACAAACAGATTTTGGTGTTCAAATTGGCAACTTTGCGGCAAAGTCACTTCATATTTGTCTTAAATTGTAATTACTAAATATTTTCCACCTATTTTTATGTCATTAAAAGGTCGAACAAAATTAGGAGTTGCCAATTTGTAGAGGAAAACAATGATCAATTTTGCCTTCAAATAGGTCTCGTCCTTGATGGGTTAATCTTTAAATGATATTCTCTTCTGTCTATATCTTCGAAGGCGGTGAATTTAGATGGTACTGACGTGACACTCTGGTACAAGATTGGGACAACCGCTGTAAAGCTGTCTCAACTATCTCACTAGAATGGTAAAATTAACATAAATTAGCATGATAAATGTACTCTATAATTTTGTTTGGATTATCTTACGATTGTCTTGTATTCCCATCTTCTGTATCCCTTTAGGCCGTCAATTTGGACGGGACTGACGTGACGCTCTGGTACAAGATTGGGACAACGGCTGTGAAGCTGTCTCAGCTAGCCCTAGCAAGAGTTGCCTTCGAGCAGGGTCTACGTTGCTCAAAGTCTCATTGGCCTTGTCTGGACTTCCTGTGCACTGTGCTGTATGCCATCAACGATTATGTCAGTAAGTATCAATCTTTGGCAAGACTACCAGGGGGGTGTTTCACAAAGATCCTAAGTTGATCTTAGCACTAAGATGGTCTTAAATATTATGGAAAGCCATTAGTGTCTTGAAACAGTTTTGTAGTTATGTTGAAATGCATAAGATGTTGATTCAAATCATATATATTTTCTAATTATCAAAGAGATTTCATGAATTTTATGTGAAGATTATGAATCTCTTTGATAATTAGAAAATATATATGATTTGAATCAACATTTTATGCATTTCAACATAACTTTTATAAAACTGTTTCAAGACACTAATGGCTTTTCATAATATTTAAGACCATCTTAGTGCTAAGATCAACTTAGGATCTTTGTGAACACGCATAAAAAATAATGTCCAAATACCGAAAATCAATTGAATATCTTAAGTATTGGCTGAGATATGCCCATCCGAATGAATTTGTTGGCAATAGGCGATCAGTGTTATAGTGCCCTGGTTCATAAATTTATGAACCAGGGCACTATGGAACTGATTGCCTATTGAGATAAAATTCCTTCTGATGGGCATATCTGTATATCTGCCAATACTTAACATATTCAATTGATTGTCGGTATTTGGACATTATTTTGTATGCTCTTTCCGAAAATGAAGTTCAAATTTGAAAATCCCCAAAATAGATTTTTGATGACGTCACACTTCACCACTCTATAGAAGTGGGTGTATATTCTTATTCATTAAGATATGATGATAGTGATATGGCCATACAAAAACAAAACATTGTTCAGATAATCATGACGTAATTTTATCGCTTGCTGAAAACCGCTTCTGAGGGCCTGACATGCGGTGCGAGTTTTCCGCTCTCAAGCCTGCATCCAGGAGATTTTTTATCAGTGTTGACACTTTCTTATCACCAGCCCCTCTCTCTGTGATAGCACTGGGCCTCGGGGGCAGTAAACACAGCTGGGATTGTTGACAGTAGTGACAAAACTGTCAGAAACTGATAAGAATGTGACCGAGTTGATTACCACGATGGTGGAAATCAAACTAACGACAGAATCACCTAATGGCCTCAAGCCCGGCGCAGACAGAGCCGACTCGACCCGATCCGACTGGTTTTCAGTCAGGCTAGAGTCTGTTTCGCTCAGTCGGAGCCGATTCAACATGTTGAATCGGCATCGAATGACCTTTGACTGGTTCTTGATTGACAAAACCGGAGTCCTGGGGCAACGCATACTGAGTTAATCAGGCTGAAAACCATTTGGATCGGGTCGAGTCGGCTCTGTCTGCGCCGGGCTTTAGAAACTAGAAAGCTTATATATAGCAAGAGTTGCCTTTGAGCAGTGTCTGCGCTGCTCTGAGTCACACTGGCCTTGTCTGGACTTCCTGTGCACAATTATGTCATTAAGTAAAGAAAAATACTGATAAAAATAGCTTAAAAATCGTCAGTGTAGTAAAATGAGAGTCAGTTTGGAGCCTAGCTTTTACTAAGTGAAGCTTTAATGTTGAATATTCAATCTTAGGCGATGAAATATGATAGCGATAAGGCTGTTAAAATTGTCCACATCCGGCTTTATATAAAGAAAAACTATCTAGTGTAACATTCTTCATAAAGTGATGGGTATATGACTTTTCAACTTGTTGATTCATATATTAAATGTGATGAACCATTGTTATATTTATATTGGAACAAGTTTGTCAATTGTTTAATTACTCTGTTTTACAAAACATGTAGACTCAATGTTTCATCTAATTCATTTTTTGCGCAGCTTGCCTGTACTACGTGGCCCAAGCCTTGGAAAAGGACAAGAGGTATTGCAAGGGTGAGTCAAACCTGTCTATAGCAACCAACCTGCCTATAGATAGTTTTTCAAATTTCCCTTTTTGTTAAAAAGATATTTACGACTGAAGTGTTGAGATGTTAGATTATCCACTGGACCGCTAAAACCATACAAAGTGAGTGCAATGAGTTAGTGAATATCGCCTATAGATAGTTTTTCAAATTTCCCTTTCGTTAAAAAGATATTTACGATTGAAGTGTTGAGATGTTAGATTATCCACTGGACCGCAAAAACCATTTACAAAGCGAGTGCAATGAGTTAGTGAATATCATTTTGCATTTTTGCTCATTACTCGGCCATATAACATCCATTTAACTTGAAATTTGTATTACACAACACCCAGTGGACATATCAGATAACAACAATATACATTGTTTCAATCACTCATCACTTTTTGCACATGTCAACAAAGTTACTAGATCCCTTTAACAATTTATGATAAATTGTTAATGTTTTGTTAGTGTTTTGTTAATTCCATGTGAAAGTTCATCCAATTTACCCTCGGGTCATTTTATTGCCCGGCTAGGCCACTAGCCCTAAGAAATGATACATTTTGTGCACATTTCATTTCTGATGACAGGTTTTGCGTTTCGTGACCAGATATACTCCGAGCAGCCGTGTCTAAGGCGGGATTGTATGGAACTCTTCAAACACTGGTTAGTTGGATTTAATTTGATTTAATTTCATTCAATTACTCAGTTATCGACATTTTGATAAAAACATTTAGTTACTGTGCAGATTTCATTACAAACCTTAAACCAGTTCATGTTTGTTGGCCTTCAAATCCTTTTCTGGGATTTTCCCATGATTCTTGTTTACACGACTGTTTTGTAACATTTTTTTTTTAATTTGGTGTGCCTCATCATGTAATACAAGAAATTAACTTGTTTTGCTTGGCCACTTACAAATTAAATACAAGAATTCAAATGATGTTTTCTTTTTATATTTCTCTTGCAGTGATGATGATGTGTTCTACTATGATATTCCAAAGGAGAAACAGAAAAGGGTAAGATCAATTTTTTGAAAAGTGTGAAGCACACAATAGCTATCAGTGTAATTTATTTTAACTTTCTCACGAATCTTGAGAATAGTGTATTAGGTATGCTATAAGTTGAGCCTATTATGCACAGGGCTGCTCACATTACTATCAATTTAGCCTCACCTCTATTGACTGGCTTGCCCAATTGTGTCCGTACATAGCAACATTGTTTCATGTGATATGGTTTGTGTGTGTTTATGTGGTAAATTAAACAAAAGATTTATTTGATCAATTTGCTAAATTTTTCTGACCCTGTTGTAAGGAGTACATTTTAAAACTATAATATTTAACTTTATTTTTAATACTAAATATTTTGGTAGTATATTTATTTTAAGATTTTGAACTTCACATTTTGACCATCTGTAATGCTTTTTGAAATTGTAGTGTGTCTGACCACAAGATGGTTAGTAAGACACTTTGATTTTGCCACATTTCAGCGGCCTTACGACTCACCGACTGGTAGTGCGACATCACATACCTGCTTATGGACATGGCTCTTGGCTCACACCATTCAGCCAGTCATGCAAGAGTATTCTCCTAGCTAGCTTGCGCGCCTGGTACGTTATGATTGCTATGACACAAAGCGCATGCACCGGTCAAAGGAGTTCGTGACATGTGGCCGAGAGCACGATCATGACCCAGGACCAGCCCTAGTTCCACTGATCTCTAGATATGCTTTACAGTTGAATGAGTAAGGGCGGTATGTGTGCTCTGCTACGTTATGCTAATTTGTATGTAATTCTAGCCTATTGACATCGATGAGTTAGAGCCAATGATGCTGATTACCATGTTAACTGTCGCTGGTCTGTAATCGGGACCCTGCCCCCAGATCGTGTAGTGTACGGTGCTATGTCGAACAACCGGGCGTAAGACTCTGCTACCTCCCGAGTCGTACGCTTGCGGTGCGCAGTCGGCTTAAAAATAACATTTATGCAATCAGATGAATCTAACAAAGGGTTATCATTTTCTTTCTGTGACATCAGATAGTGGATGAGGCATTATCCCTGCGCTATGAGAGACAGAAGCTGGCAAAGGACCCTCCTATCCCAACGATAAAGCTGCTACAACCCCTAAAGGAATGCAGGTATTTTAGATTTCATTTGTGTAACTGTTAAATAGTAATATGATAATAATCATGATACAATACAAATTATAATAATATTACTAATAATAGTAATAATAATAATGATATTATTACTAATAATAGTAATGATAATGCTAATAGTAGTAGTAATAATAATAATAAAAATATTTATAATAAAAATCATGATAAATACAACCATTATATTGATAACAATATATATTATATATATCACAGAGTCTAACTCAAAGCCTCAAGCGCTTGTACTTGTGTGCGTGTATCCAATGTCCAACAGAGATACAAATATTGACACAGGAGATGGTGTTGTTATTTTTTGCCGATATCATTTAATTATGAGAGGGAGAACACGACAAATGCACTGAAGAGGCCCCCTAGCTAAGCACAACTAATTGTTGTGTAATAGTATTATTATCGTTATAATCATTATATTAATATTACAAAAAAAAATTCATATTTTCAATTTCCAGGTGGAAACAGCTGGGAGAGAGACTAGTTGCTCTGTATGATCACATGACCTCGATGGATCCACCAATGGTAAATTGTTGCTACTTGTAACTTATTTACTTTGACAAAAATTCTTTATTTTTAACCTGATCAAGACTCCTTCCTGAGTTTTGGGGGACCATACCTGAATGGGTTAACGGCCAGTGCTCGAAATTAGCATAGGCCCGCTGGCCCGGGGCCACTACAAATTAGCTCTGGGCCACCAAATTTCATTGATCCTGAATTCTACTGGCCCGTTCGGGCAAGCAAATGTAACAGAATTTGTTATGTTTTTTTTTCTTTGTTTGGGGCCACCAGATTTAGGTTTGGGGCCTCTCAAAGTTGAACAATCTTGTTTTTACTTGCCCGACTGGGCCACAAGGCAAAAGGGTTAATTTCTAGCATTATGTTAACCTACTTTGGTATGAAATGCATTCTCCATACACCCAAGTTTTATTCTGGACATGCCCCGAATCGGTTCCAAAAGTTCAAAAATAAATGTTTCAATCCATCAATATTCAAGAATCTTATTGTTCACCATTTATGTTTACTACAAATACCAGTTGTGAGTCCTTGGTCGGATGAAATTTCTGATGCGTCAAAATACATTGTTTTATCCGAAAACTTACTCATCATTTTCATGGAGGTTAGACTCAATGAAATATTTCTGATGATCTGAGTTTCTGGTTTAAATAGATTAGATTAAAATATGTAATCCCTATTTGTGTTACTCTTCCAGTAAATTGCTGCTTCAGGCTTGAAGATTACATACTTTATAATTTGTTTTCTTACAGAGTTTGATTACTTTGCTGGACCTGGACGACTACAAGACAGGTATAATAGGTGAGATTTGCTTGAAATGCAGCGAGTTTAAAGAAAGATTTAGAATAAAAATAGGCCGTCTAGCAACAGAAAAACTCAGATAATATCTATTCATCTATTGGCAGAAAAGGTTTTAGGCCAATTTTGTTTCTCAATAACTCCTGGTGCATAGTTGTGGGTCTATGTAAATATAAGTAATTTCAATTTAATCAACCATAGGTATAGAGAAACTGACCAGGAATATATAATATAAATGAAAAGAGCAAAGAAAATGAGATTTCTCCTGGGATTCATACCCGAGACCTGCAGATTGCGATACCGGCGCTCTACCGCCTGAGCTATAAAAAAACCCAAGTGCGATGTTAGTCCCTGAAACCCCTTAGTTTTTCAATGCTTGGTCATAAACCCAAAGGATAAGAAATCAACTTCTAAGGGATATATGCGAGGGATCACCGAAGTGATGCAGCTTTTTTGTATAATTATATCAAAGATATAGAGAACTGACCACAAATATATATATGTCTTATCCTGCAAGGATGCAAAATGACAGAGTAATGATACAGATAATTCAAGTTATTCCAATATTTCCATTATTATAATCCTTTCCAGATGACAACCTCAGATGAATCAGATGGAATTAAAGACCAAGCCAAAGAGGCGATTCAACCGAAGCCATGGACGTCGCCCCCCTCCTGACACCACCAAGATGAAAGTTGAGCCATCAGAAATCTTTAAAAAAACAAGAGCAGACAGTTATCGCAATGTTTTCATTATTATAATCCTTTCCACATAACATTTCAAAACCTCAGATCAGATGGAATCATAGACAGAGAAAAAGAGGCAGATATCCCTGAAGCCATAGATGTAGACGAACCTTCCAATGCCACCGCAGGATTTAGCCAACGGACATCTCTAAAGAACAGGAGCAGGCAGAATATTGTTACTGATAGCACACGTCATTCCAAATATTTTCATAATTATAATCCTTTCCAAATTTCAAACCCCAAACCCCAGATGAATCACAAGAAATCAAAGAAACAGAGGCAGATATCCCTGAATCCATGGATGTAGACGAACATTCCAACCCCACCGAGGAGAAAGCTGAGCCAACGGACAGCACCGCCTCCAAAGAACCAGATCAGGCAGGAAGTGAACTCGCAGGGAATGATGGGATAGATCCAGCCCCTCCGCAGCCGAGCAGCGAGGATGATGGGAAGGCTGCAGGGAGCAGTGCTGAGCCAACACCAGAGGGAGCCCTTTCTGTTTTGCCATCACCACGCAAGTTGAAGCTGCTCGCAGATGCCATCGTGAAGAGACACACACTCAGCCAGTCTCAAGCTGATTCAGAGGTGAGGATCAACTTAGTTTTTAATGTTGATGATGGTGGTTGTGGTGGTGGTGGTGGTGTTAGTGATGGTGGTGGTGATGGTGGTGGTGGTGTTAGTGATGGTGGTGGTGGTGGTGGTGGTGATGATGATGATGATGATGGTGATGAAGATTATGATGGTGATGATGATGATGATAATAATGATCAAGTTGATGGTTATAAAGATTTGATGATGATGATGGTGATGACGATGATTGTTATGATGATGATTTTGATTGGTATGATGCTCATGGTGATGGTGATATTACAGGTAATGATGATTATGATGATGATTTTGTTGATAAGAGTGATAATACAAAACAAAACAAAATCTAAGTAGCAATTCATAAGCATATCGCATAGTGTTTGTTCTAATTTTCTTTTTATTTCCATACTTTCTGAACTGGTAACTTTTGAACTAATTCATCTTATTTACTCTCACAATTTATTCTTCCAAAATAGTCCATCTTACCGCACGCTCCCTATGGGTACAAAACCTGCATGAAATGACAATTGCAAGAAAGTATTCTTAGGCTATTCCCCTCTCACCTTTAAAGGGACATTCCCTCTTTACCAAAAATTTCAAAATGCTTCAAATTTGGTACAGATCTGTATAATACTTGTATTATGCTGCCTATGAAATTTCATAGCCGTAGGTGACATCATTCATAGCGATCACTGCTGTTGTGCAGATCTCTCTCGTTGTGCAGATCTCTCTTGTTGGTGGCGCTACCTATTATGGGTGGTGGGCATCACATTCATACCACATATAATATCAACAGCAAACGTAGAGGGAGCTAGACAGATTATTGTGAGGTTCGGTTATTAAACCGTCGTCCAACATTTTATTAATCTATAGGTAATAACAAAAATCATAAAATTCATAACTCCACCAAAATACATTGTCAAGTCCTAATCTTTTCAGAATAAATTTTAAAAATCATGATCTATAATATTTGAGGTTAATATGGCAACTTATATTTTTCAATTATTTTTGGCTTGCAAAAGAGGGAATGCCCCTTTAAAATATCTCCCTTTTTGCTTTTTTGTCTAATCAGGGTGAACAGCTGCGACAAGAATTTGAGCTTGCCCCGGACAGCACTACCACTATATCATGCCTAGACTCCGCCCCAGCCTGCCCCGACTCACAGGGGTTCCAGCCACAGCTGGATACTACAGGGGGCAGCAGCCAGGATAGCGTGCAACAGGCTGGGAAAGAGTCTAGCATGACACTGACAGAAGAGTCTCAGCCGCACAGCTTGGAGGACGGAGGGGAGAAGAAAGAGGAGGAGGGCAGTGGGAAACAAACTGAAGGTATATGGTGATGATGATGGTGATGATGATGATGATGATGATGATGATGGTGATGATGATGATGATGATGATGGTGATGATGATGATGATGGTGATGATGATGGTAATGATGATGATGATGATTATGGTGATGATGGTGATGGTGATGGTGATGATGATGATGATGATGATAATGGTGATGATGATGATGATGATGATGATGATGATGATGATTACATCTGCTCATCATGGTAAAATAACCTAATCATAATGTCTTTTTCAAAGATGTATGAGGACATTTTTAGAGAGTGTGGTATCTTTAGTATATCTGTTATAGCTATTGAGATGAATTTGAATATTATAGTAAGCCATAGTTGTATTTGTATTATCAACAGACTTGGTTGCCATGGAAACTGAAGAGGGTCAAGCAGCGAAGTCCAGGAGAGGTCAGAAGCGTCGGAGGATGGTTGCTGATGACCCTGTACCGGGGAAGAGACGGTCTGCAAGGGTAAGGTCATGGGAGTTAACCCTAATCAAGGCTAGGTTATTTTGGCTATGCCGGGGGGGGGGGAGGGGGGGAGGGTGGGGAGAGGTGGATTCCTACCCCCCACCGAGAACTCGGCCACAATAACATTTGGCACACAGATAGCTTGCGACATAATCTACAATATTGCATTGTTTGTACTCACTTTGTACACGGTTTTGACGGTCCAGTGGATAATTTAACATCTGAACACTTCAATCGTAAATATCTTTTTAACGAAAGGGAAATTTGAAAAACCAAAACCTGTCCCATGCTTTCATTGTTAATACGAATACAACAAGGTATGAGGGAACCGCTAGAATTCCAATTGGATTTTGAGGATTTGGACAATGTAACTAAGTCCATTTTATGTTTAAATCATTGTTTTAATGAATTACAGGTGAGAAACACGACTACAACTGTGAAAAAGAAAGAGGGGGACGAATCGGTGAACTACTGTAACAAATTCTGCAATACTGGACAGATGTTAAATAAAAAAGATTAATACTCAGAATGAATATTTTCATTTCAACTTTAGGTGAGAAATACAGCAACAACGACCGTTAAAAAGAAGGAAGAGGACGAATCGGTGAACTACACAGAAGTTTTGAGACAATTCCTCCCGTCAACCCTCTTTGGGGGTGACGACGATAAAGACGGAGAGATTCGACTGTCGCGGTCTCTCGATATGTCAACGAAGAAGAAACAGGACACTGCGAAAACAATAGGTTAGTATGATAATGCCCCATTATATAACATAGTTATCATATAATTATACAAACAAGTACAATTTTAATGTCATTTTAACATATATAAAAGATAATGAACAAACTATGTCAAAAAATGATTCACAGTATAGCTTTACCATATATCTAGACTTATTATACACTATAATAATAATAATGCTAATAATATAATAATTATAATGTGCAGATAATCACATAATAATTATAAAAACATGAATAAGATCATTATCAATGTACATCAAATAGTACGATCATATTCCCAACATAATGTGTAAACAAAATTGGATCTCGATGCAAGGAACATGAATATCACACAAAAAAATATAAACCTCATATAATGCAATGAAAAACTTAAAGATTAATTCCTTGTTCTGTTACATATAACTCTTGGTACATCTAACTGCATCCTTTATAGCAGAAACTTTCACAGAGAGTAAAGATGTCTTCATCTCCATGGAAACGGAGGATGTACGCTCATTCCTCGTGGAATGTCAGAGCAACAACGGTGTCGTAGACGTCATGACGAGATTCCTGGAGAGACTGGTGGCCAAACAAGAACTGAAGTGGCCTGATGGATTGCCCGCAGTGTTTCTGGACGTGTACAAGAGAGTGAGAAGGCACACCAGTCTTCCGGAACTCCTTTGGTGAGTTAGTCTTTTGTTTTAGATTTGATAAAGATGAAAGTCTAGTCAGAACGATTTGTGATTCAATAACTGTGGTAGAGTAGTAAACCAACTTTAATGTGTGAATTTGTTCATGAATCGGTTTTCTTTTGCTCACCTTTTTGCAATGAAGATGAAAGCGTAATTAGAGAGATTAGCATGATGATGATGATCATCATCATCAACATCATCATCATCATCATCACTATCATCATCATCATCATTACCATCATCATAATGATAATCATCATTATTATTAGCATCATCATCATCACCATCACCACCACCATCTTCATTGAAATAAGTTTAATCTGAGCTCAAGATTTTTGTTGATTTATGTTGTCTTATATTTCCTTTCAGCTGTGATGAAGATGAAAGCGTAGTGAGAGAGATGAGTATGATGTGCCTCATGTCAGCAGAGTTCAACCTGGATCAGTGTCAGCCAACCAAAGGTGCTGGGAATACACCGGCCGCATCACCTGCCATGTGAGTTACACTCTGGTGTTAGGTTTTACACTCGATATGCATTGAGTTACACTCTGGTATTAGGTTTTACACTTAATATGCATTAAGTTACACTATGGTGTTAGGTTTTACACTTGATACACATTGGGTTGCACTCTGGTGTAAAGTATTACACCCAGTTTGCAGATGACAATGTTTAGTAAGATACACTCTGGTGGTAGGTATTTCACCCTTGCTCATGTGGGACACAATGTTAATTTATAAAGTGTAGTGAGAGAGATAAGCAGAGTTCAACCTTGATCAGTGTCAGCCAACCAAAGGTGCTGGCAATACACCGGCTGCATCACCTGCCATGTTACACTCTGGTGTTAGGTTTTACACTCAATATGCATTGAGTTACACTCTGGTGTAAAGTATTACACCAAATTAACCAAATTAACCAAATTATAATGGAAGACAGTGTTGAGTAAGACTAAAATGGAATGCAATGTTGAGGTATATCCAACTGACAGGCAACCAAAGGTGCTAGTAATACACCAGCAGCATCACCTGCAATGTAAGTTTCACTCTGGTGTTACACTCAATTTGCACTCCGGTGTTAGGTATTACATGTACACTTAATATTCATAGATAGTAAGTTACACTCTGGTGTTAGTTATTACACTTGATATAAATTGAACACCATGTTAATTTATCAAACCAGCAACGGGTAACCAAAGGTGCTATTAAATAATGCACCACCAATGTACATCTAATTTATACTCTGGTGTAAATTATAACACCCGGTTTGCAGATGACAGTGTTAAGTAAGTTATACTTGCATGTATGATGCATCCAACGTAAGTGAGACATTTTGTGTAAGATGTTGAGCAAGGTACACTCTGGTGTATGGTACACCTAATGTACATGGGACATTTTCGACAAAGCAATGACGAAGCAAAATGCAACAATGCAATTTGTTTTCTTTTTTGTTTGCAGGCTTGGTGGTATCCCAGTGACTAGCTCCCATAACTGGGGCTCCCACCACGAGGAGGATATGATGTACCTACAGGAGCTCACATTGATGCAGTACATGCTACCGGATCTATGGCCCACAATACCAGCTAGAGGTAGGTATTCAATGATGCATTTTTGTTGTGATACCCTGTAGTTTTGTTGGGATGCTCTGTAGTTCGAAGTGATATCCAGTGTATGAGGTACCTACAGGAGCTTACATTGATGCAGTACATGCTACCGGATCTGTGGCCCACAATACCAGCTAGAGGTATTTTTGTTGTGACGCCCTGTAGTTTAGTTGTGATACCCTGTAGTTTTGTTAATGAACCATGTATTTTTCTTGAGATACCCTGTATTTTTTGTTGTGATACCCTGTAATTCTTTTTGATAACCCATATATGCATGTACATGTTTGATGTACCTACAGGAGCTCACATTGATGCAGTACATAATTACTGTAATTTCTTCTAATATATTCCTGTAAAGCGCATAGAGATGTTTATTCATATGATGCGCTATATAAATGTAATTTATTATTATTATTATTATTACATGCTACCAGATCTATGTCCCACAATACCACCTAGAGGTATTTTTGTTGTGATACCCTGTAGTTTTTGTTGTTCCAGCTAGAGATATTCAATGTCATCTTTTTCTTGTGATACCCTGTACTGTACCTGATAATTGTTTTGATAAACCAGTAGGACCCTCATTTTTTGTTGGTGCATGATATTCATGAAGCTCACATTGATGCATTACAAATAACCAGATCTTTGGCCCACCTTCAGCAAGAGGTATTCCAGTATGCACTTTTGTTGTGATACCCTGTAGTTTATTTGTCATCCCCTGCATATGGTTAACCTCCAAGAGCTCACAGACATTCAGTACTATCTTTCTTTTGACACAAATATAACATCTCTACAGAAGGTCGAAATTGATTGCCAAGTATATGTAGCATCATGCAATGTGTTCTCCCCGTGTATATTGCAAAATAATGCTCAAATGATTGAAATTCCCCAAATAAATGTTTAATTCTGATGAAAAATTATTTTAATTAATATTTCTATTGACTTATGGTATTTGTTTGTTTGCATATTTGTCAGTCCACTGGTTCAAGGCTCGCTACTTCCTACAGCTGGGCAAGATGGCGGAGGGAGAAGATGCTTACGAAAGGGTGAGTGACCTATACCTATAATCCAAATTACTTGCTTTGTGTGTGCATGTTATGTCTTGTTATACTTGCCCACAAATGATTTGTACTTGAACATACCTTGAAGGCCACACCTCACCATCTTTATCGTGAGAGTAGATAGTTTAGCGTGGCAGGGTTTAGGGGGCCCTTTTGAGCCCATTTTAAAAACCCAAGTTGGAGAGCTGTTTCTTAAAACTTAGGAATGAGGGGCCTTGGACTACACTTTGTGGGAGTTTGTTCCATATGTTGACAACCCTTTGACTGTAGAAGTTTTTCCTGACGTCCAGCCTGCTTCGGAACTTTGTGAACTTCATGGAGTGGCCTCTTGTTCTGCTGTATTCTGATCTCTCAAAGAAGTTTTCTGGTTTTGTTTTGTCAATCTGTGTCATAATCCTGTATGTTTGTATCAAATCACCACGCTCTCTTCTCCTTTCTAGAGTAGTCAGCTTCAGTCTAGCTAGTCTGTCTTCATAGGGCAAGCTGATGAGTGGGTTTGTAGAGCCCTGTTATCATTAAATACATGTATGTGACCGGCTATAGCAAAACCCTGCACTTGTCATCAAAAATCAAAATGTAGATGTTCATACCATTAGAAAGGCCTCATCACAAGCTTTCAGTTGATACGTTGTTCTAAAAAATTGGTCAATAATTGGCAAAGATATGTTTGTTTCAATTTTACAATCATAGGTCTTTTACACACATTATGTGAACTTAAAATGCCCATTTCTTCAAAACATGAATTACCGACAAGTGCAGGGTTTGGCTATAGCCGGTCACATATATTGAGAGTAGAAGGGGTTGAAAGATGAATGGTCTATGGAATCGAACAACAAAGTAAAGGAATTAGTTGAGATATGAAAAAAATTGGTATAAATCCTGTGTATTTGATTAGAAACTACATTTAGTATATTAATGATTTTTTCTCCACAGTGCAAAGACATACTTAGAGTAGAGGAGGAAAGAAAGAAGGAAGAAACAGGGAAAGCTCCTGAATCGAACGAGGGAGAAAAGGAAGATGATGAGATGGAGAAAGATGAGCAGTCCACACAGGTTGTAGTGACAGTGCCCAACATCAGACACGGTGGAGTTATATCAATTGGTAAGGATGAGTTGATGTACCTATTGTACGTATATTCTGGACGTATGTGGGCATGGCATAACACTGAGCCAGTGCGAATGGAAATAACACCATATCATAACACCATGCATGGCATAACACCATGTCATAACACCATGCATGGCATAACACCATATAACACCATAGCATAACACCATGCATAGCATAACACCATGTATAACACCATATCATAACACCATGCATGGCATAACACCATGTCATAACACCATGTATAACACCATGCATGGCATAACACCATGTCATAACACCATACATGGTATAACACCGAGCATCTGTTTAAGAATCTGAACCACCTCTAAAGTTAGTGATTTGTGCTCCCTGGCTGTTTAACATGTCCTTATAGTCTATTCCAAATGTAATTTATTGCAACAAAATCAAAATCAAGTTGGTTTGTTTATAAACGGTACAGGTGAAATCAAATTAATAACAAAACAACAACAATCAAAACACACAAGATTATTATAGACTATTATAACATTAAACACTCTAAAAAGCAATTGACAATCATTTCACGAAGTTTACATTGACACTTATTCCGATCTATATCATTTCGCTCTTCTTGTGGGGATTTTGACAAAGTAACTATATCCCTTTAATCGGTTCCTTCAATCAAATATTTTCTCCTCACCCCTTGCAGCCAGTATCCGTGGTGAGGTGGAGTCTCTCCAGCGTTGCCAGT
The DNA here is from genome assembly GCA_037951105.1 of Echinarachnius parma. Lineage (NCBI taxonomy): Eukaryota > Metazoa > Echinodermata > Echinoidea > Clypeasteroida > Echinarachniidae > Echinarachnius > Echinarachnius parma. The sequence goes on from JBAMJV010004228.1 coordinate 95,235, forward strand.
CCCTCGAGCAACTGCAGCGCCTACATGCGTCGGGCGAACACGCCAGGGTCGTAGAACTCCTGCGTCCATCGCTGAGGGACATCCCGCGCCCCGTTCAACCGGAGAATATCCCTGAAAGGTGCTCGCAGCTGACGATGCTGATTGAATCGACGCTGGAGCTAAAGAATGAAACAGTATGTTCAAATATTTGGTTGTTGTAAATGATAATAATAATAATAAATACAAATGTTCTTTCAACTTAATGGATTGGGTAATAGTAGAAAGGGTTATAGAACTTTTGCGACCATCGCTGAGGGATAATCCGCGCCCCGTTAGACCTGAGAATATTCCAGGAAGATGCTCGCAGCTGACGATGCTGATTGAATCGACGCTGGAGCTAAAAAATGAAACGGTGTGTTACACTTTTCTCTCATGACTTTTAAAGGCTCTGTAAATTATAATTTAGGGAACACAACTTACATTGATCTGCTTTCACACTGATTGTTAAACATTTTAATCTTGTTTCAGGAGAGTGTTGTGTGCTGTATACTGGGCATTGCTGAGGTTTGGCACAGTGTGAAAGCATAATATCTTTAACATCCTTTTATTTATGGAACTTTATGACACCTACAACCTGTCATGTATGGATCTAATGTATATGTTGCTTTCACACTGATCCTTTTAATCTTGTTTCAGGAGAGTGTGGTATGTTGTATACTGGAAATTGCAGAGGTTTGGCACAGTGTGAAAGCCCATCTTCTACAACCTGTCATGTATGAATCTATATGTTGCTTTCAGACTTAGCTGTTTTTAATCTTGTTTCAGCTGAGTGTGATGTGTAGCCTTATCTCTATGCATCTTGAGTCTTTTCGCACTGCATTACGAGCAGCATTACACATCATTGAACTGCTTTCACACTGATCTGTTTAATCTTGTTTCAGGAGAGTGTGGTGTGCTGCATACTGGGCATTGCTGAGGTTTGGCGCAGTGTGAAAGCGCCCGGGCTTCAGCAAACCTTCCGCCAGCTCTGGCTGGAGACCCTCAACAAACTGCTGTCACAGCTTGAAAAGTGAGTTTTAATTCAAAATTATTAATTCAGGATTAAAGAAAATTATAAATAAAACTTCTTTAACAACTCCCTCAAAGGGATCTTGTAACATTGTCAAAAAATCTTTTATGTCATGCTTCATCTATAATCACAGGTTTGATCAGGAAAGAGTGACATTGTGCATAGTAAAAAGTTTACTCATGAAATACAATTTTCGGGCCACCAGAAAAGGAGAGGAAATGATTTCACTGGCACAACCGGGCCACTGACAAAAAAAGTAAGTGTGGAGCCCTATGTAACCCCTGCGCTGAAGAAAGTTGTGAACATCAGGAAGATCATCGAATGGATGTCCTTATCATTCAATCTTTCAATTATTTATTCAATTAATTCATATGTGATTCATGAAAAATTATATTTTTGTTCATTGTTTCAGAGCCTTTAGGTCTTGTAAAGTCGGCTGCCTGGCTTCAGATGTAACGCCAGTGTTGAAGAAAGCTGTGAACATCATGATGAAGATCATTGAATGGATGTTTTATTCATTTAGTTTAAAAAAAATATCTATTTAATGTTTCATTCAGTGCTTCAATAATGTATTCAATGTTTAGTTGATGTTTTGTAAAAACAACATATTTTGATTAAATTCTCTATTTATACATGTTCAATGTTTTCATTCAATGTTCCAGAGCCTTTAGGTCTCGTAAGGTCGGCTGCCTTGCATCTGACGTAACGCCAGCGTTGAAGAAAGCTGTGAACATCATGATGAAGACCATTGAATAAATGTTCTAATCATGCAATCCTTCAATTATTTATTCTATGGAGTATTCAAAGAATTAATATGTGATGCATAAACAAATTATATTTTGGTTCATTGTTTCAGAGCCTTTAAATCGAGTATGGTTGGCTGTCATGCCTCATGATGAAGGTCATTGAATAGATGTCCTAATTATTTGATCCTTCAATTATTTATTCAATGATGTATTCTTGATTCATAACAATGGATTATTCAATGAATTAATCTGTGATTCATACAAAATATTTGTTCATTGTTTCAGAGCCTTTAGGTCTTGTAAAGTCGGCTGCCTTGCCTCTGACGTAACACCAGCGTTGAAGAAAGCTGTGAACATCATGATGAAGATCATTGAATGGATGATGGATCATGCGGAGGTCAATGAACTTACGACAGCCACCTCGGTCCAGCCCTGGGTGGTCCTGTACTACATTATCAAATAGTAAGTGTCTCGATTGATTGATTGATTGATTGATTGATTGATTGATTGATTGATTGATTGATTGATTGATTGATCAATCAATCAATCAACAAATGAATAATAATAAAGTTTCTTATATAGCGCTAAATACATAAATCATGTTTCATAGCGCTTTACACTATTATTACCTCGGTCATAGGATACAATGCAAACCAGCACACATTGTGTGCACCATCTCCACTCCCTGGGGAGCATTCCTTCAAAGCGGCTCATGGGCATTGAGAAGATCGTTCACATAAAGGCTTTCACCTCCTACCGGTCCCCATTTATACACCTCATGATTGGAAAGCGGAAGCTCTACCAATCACATCAACAAATGCCACACCACATCAACAAATGAATGACTAGTTGGTTGGTCAATCGTCAGACTGACCGATTCAATCGATAGGGTGGTTAGTTGAGTGGTTGGTCGGTCTATTAAAAGAATGTTAGTTAGTTGGTTGGTTGTAGTTGGTTGATTGATTAATCAATTGATGTGTAGGTTGAATCTTTGATCAAGCGATGTATAATTTACAGGGCTCACCCCACCTGAAATTTAATTTGGCCACTAGAAATAAGCTAGAAACTCTGTATTGGCCACTAACTAATTAGGATCTATAACACACAAGTATATGTTGAGAATATATTGGATGTGCAATTTTGGCCACCTGAAAAAAAAAGTTAAGGGAGAGCCCTGTTTTATGATTGGGTGATTGACATTTACCTTTGGATGTTCTTACAGAAAACCGAGAGCTTTTATTGAATGAATACAATTTTGACATTTATTGATCTGATTTATGAGTTATTTTATTATTTTTCTCTCTTTTTTTTTCCTAGCGAGGAGGATCGGTTATCGGCAGGTAGCCTGCCCTCGAGTGTTAATGGTGATACAAGTCGTTCATCGAGTCCTGACGCCATGCTGCAATCATCCCTGATGCTACTGGAGAGCGCGCATGAATATCTTGGAAGGTAAGTATTAGTTACTATTAAATGAAACACAATTAATTAATTAAATCTATTCCCCGTTGGATTTTGCAATTTCCCTAGAGTTAATACCTCTTGAGGTAAGAATTAATTTTAAAAAATTGAAATGAACAATTCAATAAAGTGCCCTCTATTGACCAGGGAGTGTTCAGGGTCGTTCACCGAGTCCTGACGCTATGCTGCAATCGTCCCTGATGCTACTTGAAAGTGCGCCTGAATATCTATGGAGTTGGTTTCTGTTAAAGAAAAATTACATTCCTCAAACAAATTTATCAAATAAAGTGTTCTGCCGTTGCTAGGGAGAGTTGAGATTTTACTAAAACAATTTCAGATGTATGATTATAAAAATGTAATTTCAGTACAACTGTACTAAAAATGGCAAAGATTTTACCAAGAATTCTGCATTTTCCCATTCCAGACGAACATGGTGCTGCAACCACGAGGGCGCTCTTCTCAAGCTCTACATCCGCGTCTTGTGCGCAGAGCTGGCCAATTGTTGGAGAACAACAACAAACATCATTAATTTAGCAATTGTGATGCAATCATGATAAAACAGACATTGAAATCTCCCTTAAAAGTCCTCCCTCTAATTTTTCTGATTCCAGGCGAACATGGTGCTGCAACCATGAGGGCGCCCTTCTCAAGCTCTACATCCGCGTCTTGTGCTCAGAGCTGGATAAGTTTGCGGAGGACAACCAGCACCCCTACTCCAGCGACCTGACGCAAGCCCTGGAACAATGCTTCTTCTGCCTCTATGGTTACCCCACCAAGAAAGCCAAGACGAGGCATCTGCAGGATCATGGAGTCATGGAGGTTGGTAGGAGATTGATGGTGATGATGATGGTGATGATGATGGTAATGTTGATGATGTGTATGATGAAGATGATCATAGTAGTGGTGGTGGTAATGGTGATGGTGATGGTGATGATGAACATTGTGCTGGTGGTGGTGATGATGTTGATGATGAGTTTGATGAAGATGATCATAGTAGTGGTGGTGGTACTGGTGATGATGATGAGCGTAGTGGTGGAGTTGGTGGTAATGATGATTGAGAACAACCAGGATCCCTACTCCAGCGACCTGACGCAAGCCCTAGAACAATGCTTCTTCTGTCTCTATGGTTACCCCACCAAGAAAGCAAAGACAAGGCATCTGCAGGATCATGGAGTCATGGAGGTTGGTATGAGATTGTGGTTATGATGATGGTGGTGTTTGAGGTGGTGACGACGATGATGATGATGATAATGAGGACAGCGATAGTGACGATGATGAAGATGACAACAATAACAGTGATGGTAATGGTAGGGGTGATGACTATAGTGATGATGGTGATGAAGATGGTAATGAAGAAGATAATGGGGGTGATGATGATGATGATAGTGCTGGTGGTAGTGGTGGTGATGAAGATGATGTTGGTGATGGCAATGATGATGATAGTGATGATGGTGGTCGCGTTGATGATGACAAGAAGGTGATGGTAGTGCTGAGTGGTGGTGATGGTGATGATGATGATGTCAATGACGTTGCTGCTGATGATGATGATGAATCAATTTGTTTCCCATATATTTTGCATTCAGGTTCCTCTGGACTTCAGCAACTGCTGCCACGTCTTCGACTACTTCAAGCCCAAGATCTTGATAATGATGATAAAGATGATGATGATGATGATGATGTTGAGTATGATGCTGATGCTGCAAGCAAACTCATCATACTTTTTCACTATTTTATATTCAGGTTCATCTGGACTTCAGCAACTGCTGCCACGTCTTCGACTACTTCAAGCCCAAGACCTTGCCAGAGTTTGACAGCTACAAGACCAGCTCCATGTCCAGCGAGCTAGAGGGACTGCTCCTCAGGATCAGCAGAGTGATCCCCAACGATGCTAAGCCTCCCAACTCTCTGGAACAAGTCCAGGCCTACGTTGACGGGTCCAGCGACAAAGCCCCTGCGCTACCTGAGGACTTTGTCTTCTCTAGGTAATTGTTGTTTAGATGATGATAATGATGTTGATGATGATGATGGTAATGATGGTGATGATGATGGTAATGATGATGATGGTGATAATGATGAATTCTCAGGATCAGCGGAGTGATCCCCAACGATGCTAAGCCTCCCAACTCCCTGGAACAAGTCCAGGCCTACGTTGACGGGTCCAGCGACAAGGCCCCTGCGCTACCTGAGGACTTTGTCTTCTCTAGGTAATTGTTGTTAAGATAGTGATAATAATGACAATGATGATGACAAATATGAACTCTTAGGATTTGCCAGAGTGATCCCCAACGACGCCAAGCCTCCGAACTCCCTGGAACAAGTCTAGGTCTAAGTTGACGGGTCCAGTGATAAAGCTCCGGCGCTACCTGAAGACTTTGTTATTTCCAGGTAATTGTTGTGATGATGATGATGTTGATGGTGATGATGATGATGATGGTGATAATGATGAATTCTCAGGATCAGCCGAGTGATCCCCAACAACGCCAAGCCTCCCAACTCTCTGGAATAAGTCCAGGCCTACGTTGACGGGTCCAGTGACAAAGCCCCTGCGATACCTGAGGACTTTGTTATTTCCAGGTAATTGTTATGATGATAGTGATAATGATGACAATGATGATGATGATGAAAAATATGAACTCTTAGGATTTGCAAGAGTAATCCCCAACGACGCCAAGCCTCCCAACTCTCTGGAACAAGTCCAGGCCTACGTTGACGGGTCCAGCGACAAAGCTCCTGCGCTACCTGAGGACTTTGTTATTACCAGGTAAACGTTGTGATGGTGATGGATGTTGATGATGATGATGATGATGGTGATGGTGATGGTGATGATGAAGACGATGACAACGCCAACGATGATTATAATGAAGTTCAGCCCTTAATTTCTTTTCATAATTACCATGTTTGGTTTTATTTTGTTTTCCCAATTGCAGTACCGTGATACAGGAGCTGTACTACCTCTTGGCGGACTACTACTTCAAGAACAAAGAGTTTGGGTAGGTTTCCTTTCAATATATTATTTTGAAAAGACTAACCATAGAATAATACGTGTGGTTTGCGGTTGCACCATGTGAGAGGGGAGGATTGGTGAGTCCTGAAAAGGACTATGGTAGTACTAGAAAGGATGGTTGGTAGTCCTAGAAAGGACTGTTGGTGTAGTCCTAGAAAGGACTGTTGGTAGTCCTAGAAAGGACTGTTGGGATAGTCCTGAAAAGGACTGTTGGTATTCTTTCTAGGAGAGTCCTAAAAAGGACTGTTGGTAGTCCTAAAAAGGACTGTTGGTAGTCCTAGAAAGGACTGTTGGGATAGTCCTGGAAAGGACTGTTGGTATTGCGAGGAGAGGGTGGATGGTAGGAGGGGCTCAACGTTTCGAATAGGTTGACTATCCGTCGTCAGGAGTGGTGACTTGGTGACTTGAACCATAGACTGTAATTCATTATTTCACTTTAATTGAGAGTCAATTGGGGGTGGAGATTTTTAATCTTCAGTTTGCCTATAAAGAAGATCCTGCTAGAGTAGAGGAAAAAAGTATGGAAAGCCATTAGTTTCTTTGTAAACATGTTGAATGAGTTCTTTAAACAGGCCTACAATTTGGATGAAATCATTAACATGTTCTTGTATCAAAGAGACTTCACGTTATTGATGTGAAATTTGGGGAAAGTTTCAAATATTCGCATTTGGGCTCTTGAATATGTTTGCTTCTGATGGTACAAATGGCTTTCCATAATGTTTAAAGGGTACCACCACCCAAAAATAATATTCTTTTTAAAGAAAGGTAACATCTTTAGTATTCCATTCCATCAACAAGTTCACAAAAATATGTTTCCTGAAAAAAAAATATAATTGGAAAACACCTCACCATTCTAAAGCATGCGTTCATGCGGTCTGAATTGGGAAGGCTTATGTGTGCAGAGTGAACGAATCGCCCGGGATTCTATTGTCTACAGACGTACGCGTGAATTGCATTGATGCACTCGCAAATGTTTGGCCCGTACAAACCAGGAAATAGTAGTGGTTCCGTAAGTGGTGGAAATTAATTGCTTTGTTTATGAATTACACAACCCTTTGCAAAATGTTGGGTATCTATTTGATATCACAAAACGGTAACAAAACATTAATGTGTTGTTCTTTGCCTGGTGGTCCCCTTTAAGTTCAACTTAGTTTTAAGTTTGACTTGGGATCTTTGTGAGACACACCCAGGCCCATGGACTGTCATTTGATTACCCATTCAATTTGTTTAGAAGATAAGCAGTATTAGCATTTTTTTCATACTTCAACTATTATTGTTGTGCAGGGCACTAGTAGAGCAGTTTTTCTAACTTAAAGGGACTTAGTAACATTGTCCAAATCCTCAAAATCCAATTGGAAAACTAGCAGTTCTCTCATACCTTGTTTTGTTTGTATTAACAAAAAAAGCATGAGACAGGTTTCGGTTTTTCAAATCTCCCTTTTCGTTACAAAGATATGAACGATTGAAGTTTTCAGATAATAAAATATCTGTTGGATTTTCGAAACCGTGTACAAAGTGAGTGCTGTAAGTTAGTGAATATCACTTTGCATTTTTGCTCATTACTCGGCCATATAGCATCCATTTGACTTTAAATTTTCACACAATACCCTGTGGACATATCAGATAACAACAATATACATTGTACCAACCATTTATCACTTTGTGCAAAGTTACTAGATCCCTTTAAGCTTTAACACAACATGACTATCAATTGATGATTTGATTATTGATATTATTGTTTTCACTTTCATTGTCTAATGCTTGCAGAAATACAAACAAGTTCTACAAATGGACCTTCATGATCTTTGTGTATCAGCAATCATTTCCTGCAGTTTCCCTAAATAAAACATGATCATTTTTGTGGATTTTTCTATTGGTCGGTTATCTTCTGAAAACGATTCTGCTAAGATGAAAAAATTTGGCCCCATTTGGACTCTGATTTTCCTATCATATTCTTCTGCAGGAAAGCCATCAAGTTCTACCTCCATGATCTATGTGTATCACCAGACAGACTGGATAGCTGGGCCGGTATGGCTCTAGCCAGGATTGGACGACTGGATATGAAACTCAGCAACTCAGTACGTAAACTTAGCTTACTTACATGATAATAAACATAGGGTTAGGGTTAGGGTTAGGGGATAATAAACATTGTTACATTTAGTTATTTTAGTAGCGGTTAAATGATTTATCTTTTAAATTTGTCTCGTATCAATGATTAATGGTATTTGTGATCCCGAGATGGGTTTTACATATTGCTAAAAAAAACTAGGATGTCTGATTAGAAATATGTTTATCTATAAGCTTTTACCTCTCTAGTGAGCTATAATTTTCAACGTATTTGTAGTTTAATTTATTTATTTTGGTTTTGCATCACCAATCAACAATCAACAAATCAGACTTGCTAGCATTAGCTAAGATATAATATAAACTAATAATAATAATAATGAAACACTTTTATATAGCGCATAACACATAAGCACAATTGCATGTCCCTATGCGCTTTTATTATTACCCTTGGTCATCAGGTACAGGTCAAACCCACACAATTATCTTGTGCACCATCTCAACTCCCCGGGGAGCATGAGCATACTAGCCAATGGCAGCCATATGATAGCGCCCAGGCTAATTAACACCCGCCAAGTACCCATTTATACTCCTGGGTAGAGAGCAGCAATGTGGATTAAATGCCTTGCTGAAGGACATATGGAATGGGCACGGTTCGTACTCGGGATCTCGGGATCGGGAAGCGCGCGCTCTACCAATCTTGCCACACTACAACAATAATTATTTATTATTACAATTATTATTTATTATTACATTTGAAGTTTACTTGACATAATATATCGTTAAAACTTTTTACAGAGTGACACAAAAAGTGATGGCCCAATCTTCAAACATGGCATGGCAGCCCTGTGTTGCTTCAAGAGAGCGTTGGAAATTGATTCACAAACAATACAAACTCCAAATGTTCTTTGAAAAGATGTTCTATTATAATTAGTGTTTTGTAGCATGTATTAGACATTTATAAATTATTTGCAGAGTTTATTTTACATTTTATCATTACTATCATTTCAGAGTGATACTAAGAGTGATGGCCCGATCTTCAAACATGGCGTGGCAGCCCTGCGTTGCTTCAAGAGAGCGTTGGAAATTGATGCCACTAACTACTCCTTGTGGATTGAGTACGGCTCATATGCATACATCCTTCATTCACATGCCTCAAGACAAATCAAACAGGTAATGATCGATTGTACTACCAATACTCTAAATCATCCTATATTTCTTCTTCTCTTTTCTTCTCATCCTCTACTTATTCTAACACCTCATCCTTTTTCAAGAATGCTTGAAATTGATGCCACTAACTATTCTCTGTTGGATTGATAACTGCTCTAACACTTCAATTCTTCATTAACACACCTCCTCCCTTTTCTCTTCCTCCTTCTTCCCCTCTTCTTCCTCTTCTTTACTTCTTTTATTCTTTTCCTCCTCCTCTACCTATTCCAACATCTCCTGCTTTTCCAAGAACTAATGAAATTTATGGTACAAACTACTCCTTGTGGATCAAGTACGGCTCCTATGCATACATGTACATCCTTCATTCACACGCTTCATGTTAAATCAAACAGTTAATGATCAGTTTTACTACTGGTACTATAAATCTTCCTCCTCCATCTTCTCTTCCATCATTTCGTCTTGATATAGATTCCAATTACTTGCTATAAACGTTCAATATTATTAATATTTCCACCAACAGAAAGATCAGCTGAAGGTATCAGATGATGATGGTCCATCTCTGGGAATAAAGCAGAGGGAAATGTTGTTTCAACCAAGCATCAAGGTGTTTGGAAGATACAGAGCATATTGTTGGATATTACTTAGGGGAAGGGGTGATATTGTTTCACATTTCTCGCTATAAACATTAAATATTATTAATATTTCACCAACAGAAAGATCAGCTGAAAGTATCAGACGATGATGTGACATCGTTGGGGATTAAGCAGAGGGAAATGTTGGACCTAGCAGAGGATTGTTTCAACCGTGCATCATATGTTTTTTGTTGATAGAGATCATATTCTTTCATATTTAGGGCTTGATTTAGGGGAAGCTTGATAAAGATTCCAATTACTTGCTATAAACGTTCAATATTATTAATATTTCTACCAACAGAAAGATCAGCTGAAGGTATCAAATGATGATGGTCCATCTCTGGGAATAAAGCAGAGGGATGTTCAACCGAGCATCAAATGTTTTATGTTGATAAAGATCATATTGTGTCATATTTGGGGCTTGGTTAGGGGAAGGGGTGATATTGTTTCTTATTACATATTTTACCATCAATGTGATACATTTTTCACCAACAGAAAGATCAGTTGAAGGTAGCTGATGATGATGTGATTTCCTTGGGGATAAAACAGGGAAATGCTGTATCTAGCGGAGGGATGTTTCAACCAAGCATCCAATGTGTTTGGGGAATAGACATCATATTGTTTCATATTTCTTAGGGGAAGCATGAAGGGGTGATATTGATTCATAGTGTGTGTTGTAAATGTTCAATATTGTCAATATTTCACTTACAGAAGGATCAGTTGAAGGTAGCCGACGATGATGTTATATCTCTGGGGCTAAAGTAGAGGGAAATGTTAGACCTAGCAGAGGGATGTTTCAACCAAGCATCAGAGTGTCTGGAGGATAGAGATCAAATCATTTCATATTTGGGGCTTGTTTAGGGGAAGGCTTGATATAGATTCCAATTACTCACTATAAACATTCAATATTATTAATATTTCCACCAACAGAAAGATCAGTTGAAGGTGGCTGACGATGACGTTATATCTCTGGGGCTAAAGCAGAGGGAAATGCTGGACCTAGCAGAGGCATGTTTCAACCAAGCATCAAATGTGTTTGGGGAATAGACATCATATTGTTTCATATTTCTTAGGGGAAGCCTGAAGGGTTGATTCATAGTGTGTGTTGTAAATGTTCAATATTGTCGATATTTCACTTACAGAAAGATCAGTTGAAGGTAGCAGACGATGATGTTATATCACTGGGGCTAAAGCAAAGGGAAATGCTGGATCTAGCGGAGGCATGTTTCAACCAAGCATCAAATGTGTTTGGGGAATAGACATCATATTGTTGGATATTACTAATAGGGGAAGCATGAAGGGGTGATATTGATTCATATTGTGTGTTGTAAATGTTCAATATTGTCAATATTTCACTTACAGAAGGATCAGTTGAAGGTAGCTGACGATGATGTTATATCTTTAGGGCTAAAGCAGAGGGAGATGTTGGACCTAGCAGAGGGTTGCTTCAACCAAGCGTCGGTCTGCGAAGGTGACGGTGATGAGGAATGGCTTGTCCATTACATGCTGGGGAAGGTGGCAGAAAAGCGATTGCAACTTGAAGACAGCATCAAACACTATCTCCAGGTATGATTATATATTTCTCTAAAAGTCAAAGATATTGTATTGATTGTGAAAGGAAAAGGATGAATATTCATGCAATATTTTGTACAATATGTGACCGGCTATAGCAAAACCCTGCACTTTTGGTAATTCATGATTTGAAGAAATTGGCATTTTAAGTTCACATAATGTGTGTAAAAAACTTATGATTGTCAAATTAAAACAATCATATCTTCGCCAATTATTGACCAATTTGTTAGTGAGGCCTTTCTAATGGTATGAAAATCTACATTTTTATTTTTACCGACAAGTGCAGGGTTATGCTATAGCCGGTCACATATAGGTCTTTCAGATAGGGAGACAGAAAATAGTTTGCAACATGCCAGATAAATTGGCCAAGGAACACTATGTACAGTTATAGTAAAGGGGAAACAAACGTTAGAATTTTGCTCACTGTTACCTAGTCGTATACTTCTAGTCGTATATTTCCTTTTTGGTACCACTAATAATGGAAATAATCAATGTTTTTGAGACCACTAACATCTGTTTTAACTGGCAACGGGAGGCTGCCATGTTTTCCAATGGTAATGCATGAAACGTCATCTGAACGTGCACTAACAAAAGCGGGTTAGGTAGCCACTATTGTTGAGTATGCTGCTATGTCAGTGGTTTGTAACTTGCCTTTGTAAGTGCACATGCAGAGGATGTATTTACATAGTACATATTTACTATATACTTTCTCTCTGTTCCCCTCCAGGCTAGTCATCATCTACACGAGAGTGAGGCTCGCTACCCCCGGAAGATCCCCTACCACAACCCACCGGACCTGTCCTTGGAAGCCTTGGAGGTAAGTCATAAAAAGTGATCTCTTACAGCTCTAATGCTACTTTGACTATCACCAACAACTTCATTTTTTTTTTAGGAAAGAACATTATATTTTTAATTTGTACATTTGTGATGTTTTACAGATTCATGCACCCTCTTGAAGCTATTCCAGCGTTCCCTTTAGGGGTCAAAGCTCTATGGTCAATATCGACTCTCTCTAAACGTTCCAATGACACTGACTATCACCAACATCCTTATTCTGAATATTTCGGCAAATTTTCTTTTCTACACAGATGAACTTCCGAACCCATGCAGCCACCTTCAAGCTCATCCAGTGCTCACTTCCCGATTCAAAGATCACATTGTCCATGCTATGTTTAATAAAAGACAACTATATTATGAATTCTAACAAAAGAACATTGAATAATTGGTTTAATTTGCAATGTTTGACAGATTTTCTTTTCTACACAAATGAACTTCCGAACCAAGTCAGCCGCCTTCAAGCTCATCCAGTGCTCACTTCCCGATTCAAAGGTCAAAGGTCACATTGTCCATGCTTTTTTTAATAAAAGACAACAACTTTATTTTTTATTGTTGATTCTGATGAAAGAACGTTAAATAATTTGTTTAATTTGGAATGTTTTACAGATGTACTTCCGAATCCATGCATCCGTCTTGAAGCTGATCCAGTGCTCCCTACCAGGGTCAAAGGTCAAAGGCTACATTGTCCATGATATATTGAATACAATTAAATAATAAAATAAAATAACACAGCATTATTACTTTAGAACTTCACAGAAGAACATTAAATATTTGTTAGCAAATTTTCTTTTCTTGACAGATGTACTTCCGAATCCACGCATCCGTCTTAAAGCTGATCCAGGACTCCCTGCCAGGGTCAAAGGTCAACATTGTCTCCTACGGGTCACTAGAGGGCATGCTCCACAAGGCCGGTCAACTCCCGTTTGTCAGGGCCGAGGAGAAGAAGAGAGAACCAAGCAGCGAGCAGTGAGTTCTGACAAAGTTTTGATATTTCCCTTTATTATTAAATATATGGAGAGAGAATGTGTACCATCAACATTGTTAACAAGTAAGGAATTTAAATTCTCTCTCCATCAGTTTACAATTGGCATTCCATAGATGTAAACCGCGGTTTGAACCGGGGTTTGTACAAACCTCCTTTGTGAATATGGGCCATTATGTTTTCTGGTTGTCCATGTTTGTATCTTGAGGAGCCAATGAATGTATTACATTTTGAGGTCATGATGACGAAGTTCACAGGCGCAGTCGAAGATTCATCCAGTTTCAAATTTTTGATTTTTTTTTTTTCCTTGTGTTTTTTTTTCTTTTCCACTATAACAGCTCCACAGACACAGAACAGGAACCCAAGGGACGGAGCTCCCGGTTAGACACGCCCCCTGCCTCAGTTGCCAAGACAACAGGCAGCCCAGTGTATGTGGCCACGCCCCAGGATCATGACTACCTCCACGAGAAGTATCGACGCCAGAGGTCAAGGGTCAGCAGTCAGGAAGAACCCATAACTGGTATGGAAATAAAAATATTATCATGATTTGCTTTAAATTTAAAAGTAATAATTAATTATAATTATGAAAATTTATATAGCACAGCTACTATAAATATATGTAATACTCTAAAAATATTATCATGATTTGCTTTAAATTTAAAAGTAATAATTAATTATAATTATGAAAATGTATATAGCGCAGCTACTATAAATATATGTAATACTCTACTGCGCTTTACATTATTATTATTACCCATGGTCATCAGGTACATTTCAAACCCACACTATGATATTCATTGCATACTTTCTCAACTCCCCGGGGAGCATACTAGCCGTGCTGCCACTGACGAGGGCGCAAAGGCTAATAAACACCCGACCATGGTACCAATTTATGCGCCTGGGTAAAGAGCAGTAGTACAGTAGTACACAGTATGTGTCACTTGTAGATTGACGTTGTGTGCATTATGCATGTTTTGTTTCATATATTCATTTCACTTTCAAATAAGGTATAGAATATATACAAAATATACACAAAGTTACAAATTATCAAGAGCATCAAAATAAAATTTACTCAAACATAAACTAAAAACTTTAAAGAAGCTTGGGCCTTGTGGATGAGTGTGTATATTTTGTAAATATACACAGTTACAAATTATCAAGAGCATCAAAATCAAATTTACTAAAAACATAAACTAAAAACTCAGGCCCTTGTGGATAAGAGTGTGTATGCAATTAACAGAGTAATGATGGTTTTGCAAGGCCACTGCGTCCGAAAGTGACATGTTCTCCGGTGACAAAAGCATCCTGTTTCCCCTAGCAGGCGCTGTCACGCTACGACCCGGTCCAGCCCGCCGGGCCCCCAAACCGTGACCAATTCAAAGGTTGGGGGGGCAGGCTGAGTGAAGAGATCATAGTGCTTAGTTAGCATGTCCATATATTTCTTTACATTTTTTTATTTAATCATATCCCCCTTTTTTTCCAGACACTGCGTCTGAGAGTGACATGTTCTCCGGTGACGAGAGCATCCAGTTTGCCCCAGCACGCGCCATCACGCTACGCCCCGTTCCAGCCCGACGTGCCCAATCCGCGGCTGAAGCCCAGTTGGGGCAGGGAACAGGGGCACCCACGGCAGCAGGGCAACCCTCTTCGAGTCAGGCGGAGGCAGATTCAGAGGACCTGCTGGATACTCTACCTTATGGAGGTAATTAATCACCTTTTCCCATTATTTTGACCTACAGCTTTTTTTGAAAATTTGAGATGGAAAATGTGCATTATAAATGCATTATTATTAATATCTGGTGGTCCATGATGGCATAAACATACATGTTGTATTATAAAACAGTAATAGTAGCGGTGGTCAGCATGGTGGATTATGTAGGGAATGTGTGGGAACGAGGGGTCGGTAGATGGTGATAGGGTATGTTTATGAGTGGTCAATGAAGTGAGAGGAGGAAGTGAAATAGCAAGATGATATCTAATGACAGGTGGTCTGGACTTATGGACATTACACACTGTAATTACTATTGCTATGTTGTTTTTTTATTGCAGATCCAGAGAAGGCAGCAACTTACACACAAAGTACCCAAGAAAGGAAGCCAGACAACATCCCGGACATCATCATATCCAAGGCAAGCCCTGGAGTCCCGTCTCCAAGTGCACTAGATGATGATGAAGCTGCTGTGACCTCTGCTGAGGAGGTCAAAGGTCAGGGGTCAGAAGTTAAAGTTGAGGGGTCAGATGATGCTGTAACATCGGCTCATGAGGTCAAAGATCAGAGGATGGAAGATGCTGTGACCTCGGCTTATGGGGTCAAAGGTGAGGTGTCGGAGGATGAAGTGACCTCTGTCCAGGATGTCAAAGGTCAAGAGTCCCAAGATGTGGATGAGGTCAAAGTTCAGGGGTCAGATGATGTGACCTCGGCTCAGGAGGTCAAAGTTCAGGGTTCGGAAGGTGGGGTACAATCAACGGCAACAGACAATAAGAGTCCAAACCAAGTTGCAGAATCTTCACTTGTTAAGGATGACGCAACTTCACCTATGGAAAGTGCAAATGAAGCTGATGCAGGTACTTCTGTTGCCATGGAAACAGATGAGAAAGGTGCTCCTGTTGAACCCGATTCTGGAGGAGATGATGTGAAGATGCCAGGAGAGGCAGAGTCCTCTGAAGTGAGTCCTCCAGCGGACAGTGTCCAGGAGCTGCCTGTCATCCACCAACAACAACAAAACCAAGGCCATACTGAAAGTGAAGAGATGGATGTTGGATCGACAGATGATGGCAAGACTGGAGGTGGTGCAGTTGCCATGACAATGGATGGAGAAGGCATCAAGGAGGAGGATGATGATGAGATAGAGATGATGGATGTCGATGCTGATGAAGATGGACAACCTGGACAATCAGCAGAGGAGTTGGAGAAGGAAGATGTGATATTCTTGCAAGATGGACAAACAGAACAGGGTGCAACTGCTGATAGAGAAGCTGACCAGAAAGTAACAGCAGATGAAGAGCCTTCCACGTCATCCTCTAAGAAACCTTCTTCGGGTCAAAGTTCAAAGGTCACAGCAGATAATGATCCTTCCACATCACGTCAAGATCTTTCGGCTTCAAAGGAGGCATCCGATCAAGAAAGTGCTGTAGGTGTAAGTTCAAAGGTCACATCAGCTATAGAAGATTTGTCTGCTTCAAATGTGGTGTCTAGTCAGGAACCAACTTCGGGTCAAAGTTCAAAGGTTGCATCACCCCTACAGGGGTCAGGAACAGGTGCAGGTCCAGATGCGAGTGAAACAGAAGAAGGAGGGAAGAAAATTTCAGGCAGTGTGGATCAGAATGAAGGCATGGCTGAAAGGGAGGATGTCATGGATACAGGAGAAACTGGACAACAAACTGAGATTGAACAAGATGGAGTGAAGGAAGAGAAAGAAATGGAAGCTGAAGGAAAGGAGCGAGTTAGAATCAAAGATGAGAACGACCAGGAAGGATCGACTGAAGGTGAAATGAAGGAAGTGACAGGGGAACTGAAAGATGGATGGACTGAAAGTGAAAAACAGGAAGGTATAAAAGAAGAAGAAGTGCAGGGAGGAGGAACAGAAAAAAAAGGAGAGGTAGGATCGACTGAAGGTGAAAAGAAGAGAGGAGCAGAGGATGGAGTGAACGAAGTTGAAAAACAGGAACGGACAGAAGATGTAGATGTGAAAGGTGAACTGGGAGGGGAAAAACAACCCAAATCGAAAGATGATGAAAAGGAAAAACAATCCAAAGACGGAGAAGGGAAGGAAGGATTGGCCGATGGAGAAGCAAAAGATGGAGCGACTGAAGGTCAGAAGCTAGAGGGTGAATCGACAGAAGGTGGGAACCCAGTGGCGGATGAGGAGACAAAACAACGTCACCTGAAGCTGATTGATTCCTGTCTGGGCGCCATGCGACTGTGTCTAACCAGGTTTCCGCAGCACTACAAATCAGCCTACAGGATGGCATTCCTGTATGCCTATACATCAACTCACAAGGTAACTACATGTAGCTTTCAGTCATTTGTTTTCATCACCTCTAATTTATTTGAAAAGTAAGGAGCAATTTAATTTATAGCCTTATCATTTTTGGTTTGGAGCTATGAGACTTTGTCTGAGAAGGTTTCTGCAGCACTACAAATCAGCCTATTGGATGACATTCCTGTATGCGTATACCTCAACTCACAAGGTAATAAGCTATATGAGTAATATATTTATCACCTATTATATTTGTGCAATTTAACACAAAAATAAAAAATGGAAAGAAAAAAAAGCTTGTTGGTACTTGTTTTGGAGCCGTGCAACTGTGGCTAATGAGATTGTCTTTACACTACAACCTGGTGCAACTGTTTGTGGAACAACACAAGAATAAGAATAATCATTCTGATTTTTCATAAACTGCCTGTTTTGAAATGTGTCATGGGAAACAAAATCTGGCATTTTATTAGTACCAGAACCTAACTAATTATATTTTTTCCTCATGAAGTATTCCATATTGCTATATGTTTTATTGTAAATGATTATTTATTGGGGCCTCAAATACAAGCTGCTGCTTCACAGAGGTCCCAGCTTTAAATTGTATATGTACATTTATTTTGTATTTTACTTTTTGCCGAATAAATTCAATTCAATTCATATTCATTGACTTGTAGAATCTTGCGTGGAGTCGAGACATCCTGATTGCTCAGAACAGCACAACCACACCGAAGACACCCACAGAAGATCACATGGTGACTCCTGGACTGTTTGATGTATATCACAAGAACATAGAATCTTATGTTCTCACTTTTTATGAATCAGTTAATGTCTGTTTGGAAAGGTTCTCATAACAAACAAAATCTGGCATAACATGCGTGCTTTCGCTTTGAAAATTATTGTTTTTTTCCTCTAAATATCTCCCATTTTCGTTTAGAATCTTGCGTGGAGTCGAGACATCCTGATTGCTCAGAACAGCACAACAACTCCAAAGACACCAACAGAAGACCACATGGTGGCTCCAGGACTGTTCGCAGAGCAGTACAAGAGCAAGAACCTCTTCCAGGGCATCTGGCGCAACCCCATCCAAGACATCGACAGGTAATTTTCATTTTGTTTTGAAGCTACATGTAAACAACAGTTTTAGTAACCCTTTGGACAAAAACTAAGGAACATACACTTGTGTCCCTTACATTGTCAAAGAGGATGTTATTACGCAACCGTCAAATGTTAAACAGTTGACAAAAATTCCATAAAGGAGAATTCCGGACGAGTTTAAACAAAATACAGTATATTGGAAATAAATCTAGGGATGTGCTTGAATATTTTCAGGATTTGACTCTCTTTGGTTGATTTCTAAGAGATTTTTCTAATGTCATTAACTCTGAGGAAATAATTAAATTTACTGCACACAATCATGAGACCCTTATGTAGCACCCTCACTTTGCTCAATTTCTTGATAGGCTTGAATCCGGTGCCACTGCATTGTGATCACTGCATGTGTCATTCATAATAGCCGGTCATGCAGAGCCAGCAAATTCAATAACAACGTTTACAGGACTTTGTGTCTATTCAAATTCCAATGAAAGCCAAACGTGTTACAATTTCGGGCAGGCAAGTATTTTCAAACGGTTCAACGATGTAGTAATGCTCAAAGGCACGGTTGAGTGGCGCATCGTGGATTAAACTATTCATGATCGAGCATTGTATTGGTCCGATCAAAAGAACACATTCGCTGCAGTGTAAAAACATAGATAGGCGCATAGTGAGGGTCGCACGTCACAAATTGGTGCATTGTGGGATAGAACAAGCTCGCTCGCGAATTTGTGTCATTAGAATTTCAAAGCCAGTTATAAGAACCCACAATCATACTTTTTTCATACAAAATTGTGTTTATTGACCTATAATATCTGTCTTTCAATCATTAGAAGCTTGAACTCGTGTGGAAGTCCACTTTAAAGTTTTCTATTTTAGAAATCCACTTTATGATTCCTAAACCAAATGGTTATAGACCAAGCAACCATAACATTTCAATTCAATTAAATTTCAATTCATTTCAATTCAATAAACCTCTTATTTTAGATATAATTATGTGAAAGTGTTAATTTGGTTCTCTGTCTTTTAATACAAGGGCCGTGGGTTCGTTTCCCAACCTCGATATGTGTGTCCTTCAGCAAGGCACTTTATCCACATTTGCTGTTCTCAACCCAGGTGTAAGAGCTGGGTACCTGACAGGAATTTATTCCTTTAAATGCTAGATGCACCTGAGGTAGCTCGGCTAAAGCCAGGGTAATTGTATATACATTTTTAATGCGCAGTAGAGTATCTTTATGTAGTAGCTGCGCAATATAAGTGAACACTATTATTACATCATCCTCACACAGATCAGGCAGCTTCCCGTGGCCCATGTACCGCACTGTGTCTCTCCTTATCTTTATTTTCAAACATGTGACAGACTATCCCTGTCACAGATATGTAGTAGACCTAATCAGACCTAAATAAACGGTAGTAGACCTAATGAGACCTAGACCAGATGGGAGTAGAGTTATTGAGACCTAGACCACATGGTTGTAGACCAAACAATAATAAACCTCTCTCTTGTTGATATTCTCGTCAAAGATCTGGCAGCTTCCCGTGGCACATGTACCACTCTGTAGCTCTCCTCATCTTTGTTCTCAAGCAGCTAGCAGACTACACGCTTCATTTAGTAATAAGACCAAATAAGACCTAGACCACTTGGAAGTCTACCAAGTAACATTGACATCTTGTTGTTACTATCCCCCTTACAGATCTGGTAGCTTCCCGTGGCAAATATACCGTTCTGTGGCTCTCCTCATCTTTGTTCTCAAGCAGCTAGCAGACTACACGCTTCTCTTCCAAGTCGCCATCAAACTCAATCATCTTCATTCTCAAACAGACTATCCCTATCACAAATATGCAGTAGACCAAATCAGACCTAAATCAAAGGTTGTTGACGGAGCAATGATAAACATTGTTATTAATATCCCTGTGGCTCTTCATCTTTGTCATCAAGCAGATAGCAAACTACACGCCTTATTTGATAATAAGACGAAATTAAACCTATACGTAGACTAAATGTGCTTATACCAAGGTAGCTTCAAACTCTCTTTGTTGATATCCCTTGTACAGATCTGGCAGCTTCCCGTGGCACATGTACCGCTCTGTGGCTCTCCTCATCTTCGTTTTGAAGCAGCTAGCAGACTATACGCTTCTCTTCCAAGTCGCCATCAAACTCAACCGCACTCCCGAGGCTGGGAAGTAAGTGATTTCAGTTTATTTTGATTTGATTTGATTTAATTTGACTTCATTGAATTCATACATCGTCAAACTCAACTGCACTCCCTATCCTGGAAAGTAAATGATTTCAGTTGATTTAAATTTGATTCAGTTCTGTCATTTTTAAACCATATTGATTGTGTCCTTTCCGTCTTTATACAGAAAATATCTGAGAGACGCGGACCGCCTTTTCCTCGCCCGCCAGGCATTCGATTCCTACGTTAGTACCGTGAATTTGAAGATTGCGTCTACAACTCTCACGGAAGAAGAGAAGCTCTCGTTGGTTCTCTTCTCATACCGCTGCGTGCAGATCACGCAGGTCAAGTTGCCTAGCAACGCAAGCATAATGGCGGAGCTACTCGGGAGAGCTTACGTCGCATTGAAGGGCCCTGATGCGGTGAGTGGCCCCTTGTTGTTTCCTTGGTAGTAGCAGATGTACAATTTATTTTTTGGAGGGGGGGGGGGGGGGGGGCGGGTTTGTTAATACCATTTGAAAAGTGGGTAGTCCTGAAGCAGGACTGTGGTAGTCCTAGGCTGAGCTGCTCAGGAAAGCTTACATCGCACTGAAAGGTCCTGATGCGGTAAGTGACATTTCATACACACTGTACAATTATTTAAAAATAATAATAATAGATATTTATGGAGTGCAAAACGCAATTGCAATACACTGGATTCAAACTCTGGATCCCACTATTTGGAGAGCACCAGCTCTACCAATCTGCCACACCATGTCCAAGTGGCTTCTTGTTCAAATTCATTTTTTTTCTTTCTAGAAATAAATTAAGGTACAAATTTGTGCAAATATAATGTCATGGGTTGCACCTATAAGGAGCATATACAAGTAAGGGCACTTTGATGATAGCTAGAGAATACATCAATACAGTAGCTTACAAAAGACATACTGTGATATACAGTACATAACAGATGCAAGATAATTGAATTATTTTGGTCTTTGCCACTGGTAGTAATTGTTAATAATGTTTTGATTTGAGTACAGGGAAACCCCGATATAGCGAGGTAGTCGGGACTATCGATTTTACCTCGTTATAACCAGAATCTCGCTATAACCGAGCTCGTTATAATCAGAGCATTATGCCATTGGAACAATCGGGACCAAAGGATTCTCCTCGTTATAAACGGTACCTCGTTATAAGCGAGCTCGTTAGGGTTTCCGTGTACTAACAATTATTTTCATTCTTTTTTTACCCCCTCCCCTTCTGTTACATCCTTAGATTGATGCTGTGCCTTCTGTGTATGACCAGGCATCCCGGTTCTGTACCCACTACATCGCTGCCCACCGGCTGCCCAATGTAAGTAACAGAGATGCCAAGTAGTACGTTTTTGCCGTATTTAGTACAATTTTTTAAAATGGAAATACAACGTTTTCTAAGCAATAAATACGATTTAAAAAAAATAAAAGAGTTAAAGAGAGTTAGTTGGTATGAGACGTGATCCTCTAGCTTATGTTCAATGTTTTTTCTCATTAATTTCCACCTAAAAATGTAGTCCTATAATGTCCCGCAAAGTTCCACAATGTATGCACAAAATAGCATGTTGTATGATGCACAAAATGTGTAGATTTTACATAAAATCATACCGACAGATAACATATCACTTGCATAAACTGTACTGAATTCATAAAATACATTTATCGCTGTATTTACTGCACACACCCAACAATAATATGTATTATCATTGTCTCTTGGTATTCCCTGCAGACACCAACGCATGGAGAGATGCTGCCTTCCAAGGGGTTCCTCAGTGGCAGGATGGGGCGCAGCATGTCCTCAGGATCAGATACTGGAGTTGACCCCCTAGACCGTCTTGAGAGAGGGAAAGCCGAAGGCTCTTCAGAGGCTAGGAGTGAAGCTCCGAAGATCTCCGAAGGGCGACCATCAACGTCGTCCGATGCCATGAAGGGCGGCATCGGCAGCGCCTCTATGGTTCACCCAGACTCTAGAGCAGAGGTCTTCCGTAAAGAAGGCGAGCAGCGGGGGAAGATGGTCGGAGGGATGCGGGCCGGGGAGGGTGACAGCATTAGGATGGGCGTCATTGGGGCATCGACTGCCGGAGAGAAGCGGAAGCTCCATCAGATGGAGCTACCCGGAAGCGTCTCGAGCATCGTGCGGGAAGCGGCACTCCAGTACGAGCAGGCACAAAGGCGCAAGAGCGCCACCTTGCTTCAGGAGACCAAGAGGTTCGCTGGGAGCCGCGACGAGCCGTCCAGTTCTGGTGATTACGTAAGAAGCATTTCCAAGACCTCTGCACCCCGACCGCCTATGGGCGGTTCTGCGGCTGCACGTGTGGCTGTCACAGGATCGTCAGGTTTCCAGCAACAGAGTCTCCCCTATAGAGCGGGATCAGTCAAACCGCAGCAAGGTCTTCCGTATAAAGTGGGATCAGTCAAACCCCAACAGGGTCTACCGTATAAAGCAGGATCAGCAAAGCCCCAACAGGGACTCCCCTATAGGGTAGGATCAGTAAAACCACAACAGGGACTGCCCTATAGAGTGGGATCTGTCAAGCCGCAACAAAATCCTGCTTACAAGGTAGGATCCACAAAAACCCAACAGACACTGCCCTATAAAGTAGCATCCACCACAAAGCCCCAACAGGGACTCCCTTACAAAGTAGGATCAACGAAACCAGGATCTTCTCCAAAGTTTGGACTCTCAAAGGGCACTATTCCTGTGAAGCAGGCGGGACTACTCGGGCAGGGGATCATCAGATCTGCCAAGCGTCCTGGATCTACTTCTCTATCATCCAAGGGGCACATTTCTAGCAGCTCTCTCAAGGTGGTATCCCAGAAGGGGATCTCACAGAAGGTGACCTCGGGGACTCACCCTCAAAGGACTCCCCCAAAGACCTCGGGGACCTATCCTCCAAAGACCTCAGGGAGTGTGGGAATGTTGGACCCTTCATACTCTGGTGCCTTCCAGCAGTTCCTGACCCAGAGCCCAAAATCAGCTCTCCAAATGCAGCAGCTTGGCATCAAGGTACAGCAGCAGTCTGGCATCAGAAGGCAACAACAGCCAGTGGCAATGGTGTCAAAGGTCAAGCAGTCGGCAAGTACAGCGGGGTCGGGGTCAAGCCGGGCAGGTCAAAGCATCAAGATACAGCAACAGTCTGGCATCAGAAGGCAACAACCGCCAGTAACAATGGTGTCAAAGGTCAAGCAATCTGGAGGTACAGCAGCAGCAGGGTTGGGGTCAAGCCAGGGAGGTCAAAGCACTTACATTTCAAGGGTCAGTCCAGGGTCAAACACAGCAAAGGTCACTCAGAGGTCGACCATGATCAGATTGGCCCCTCCTGTTGTCAAGATCAATGTCACGCCATCGAGTCGCAGTGTCCTATCAGCTCCTCAGAGGCAAGTAACAT
Source organism: Echinarachnius parma (assembly GCA_037951105.1). NCBI lineage: Eukaryota > Metazoa > Echinodermata > Echinoidea > Clypeasteroida > Echinarachniidae > Echinarachnius > Echinarachnius parma. The sequence goes on from JBAMJV010004228.1 coordinate 119,400, forward strand.
CGACTGCTAGAGCATCAACCTCAGCTATGCCAGGTCAAAGGTCAGGAGGTCAAGTGTCACAAGGTCAAAGGGTCACGGGAGCGCAAACGGCCAGAAGCAGCAGCGACTACTTGGCGCAGTTCGCCCACCACGCTGGGCTCGCCCGCTCCCAGGAAGCCATGGTGTCCTCATCATCGACCGCACAGGCACAGAGGTCAAAGGTCACAGGGTCAAATGTGTCAAGGTCAGCTATTATAGGTCAGAGGGCACCTCTGGGGCCAAGGGCAGGTCCATCACACGATCAAGCCTCCCCGGACACCTTGCATGTTGGGAGGAGTCGTACCGTAGTTGATCAAGGTCGAAGTCAGGGTCAAGGACAGGGTCAAGGTCGGAGTGGATCTTCATCAGAAGAGGGGAAGGGAACTGGGGATGACTTAATCTACATCATTGACAGCAGCGAGTGAGGCGACTTCGGTGAACGTTACCCATGGAACTGTTTGCACATTTTATATAATGGTGACCTCTTGCACCACACAGGGTCAAAGGTCAAGGGGAAGAGGGGATGGGAACTGGGGAATGACTTGCTCTCAAACATTGACAGCTCCGAGTGAGCCATTTTGGTGAACGTTACCCATGGAACTGTTTGCACGTTGCATATCGTGCATCCTGCCATGAGTGGTCAAGGTCAAACTTGGAAGTCAATGTCAGGTTCAAGGTCAGGTTCAAGGTCAAGGTCATTGTGGATCTTCAGCACAAGGGGAAGAGGGGAAATGAACTGGAGATGATCTGCTATCAAATATTGACAGCACCAAATGAGCTGTTTCGGTGAACGTTACCCATGGAACTGTTTGAACATTTTATATTAATGGCGACCTCTTGCACCGCACAGGGTCAGAGGTCAAAGGTCAAGGAGAAGAGGGGATGGGAACTGGGGAATGATCTGCTATCAAATATTGAAAGCACCAAATGAGCCGTTTCAATTAATGTTACCCATGGAACTTTTTGAATATTGTGAATCGTGCGATGAGTGGTCAAGGTCAAGCTGGGATTCAAGGTCAACTTCAAGGTCGGGGTGGATCTTCAGCACATGGGGAAGAGAGGAAATGAAATTATAGTGAACTTTACCCATGGAACTTCATTTTGTATCATGGATCAAGATTTGAGCTTGTTTCGGTTAGTTTTGAATCCATATGACATTACTATATTTAGAAAGAAGTTAAAATTAAGAATGATTCCTCTCCAAGTGCTTGCACTCTTGTGAAATGTATTGGTTGGTTCTTGCAAGTAACCATGAGATCAATTTCATAAGGTACAGTGGAATAAGAGGATATTTGATTTAATTTTTCTAAATTTACGATTATGACAAATATTAACCCCTTGACCACGGGAACCGGGTGGGTTGTGTACAAAGTCTATGGGGATTTCAGAAACTTGTGGGGAACAGGTTAAGTTGTTGGTAATAAATGTAAAGCTTAATACAGGGTTTCTAAGCACTGTAGAGTTGAACATCAGGTACAGTTGAAAACTGCACAATTACCTTGTGCACTATACTGTCTCTTTGAATCAAGGAAAGATAACCGATGATATTTCATTACAGTATTCATGAAAGCTATTCAACATGGTATTTTGAAACCTTACAAAGCAAGACCTGGGGGGGTGTTTCACAAAGATCCTAAGTTGGACTTAGAAACTATGGAAAGTCATTAGTTTCTTTGAAACAATTTTTAAAAATTCTTTTAAAAGGCATAAAATGTTGATTCAAATCATTGATATTCTATTATCTAGGAGATTTCGTGTTTTTGATGTAAAATTTATGAATAGTCTAAAATAGTCTAAATATATTTTATTCCAATGATAAAAATGGCTTTCCATAATTTGTATGTCCAACTTAGAGTTAAGTTCAACTTAGAATCTTTGTGAAACACCCCCCAGTAGTCACACCCAAAAATACTGTTTTTATTAATGAAAGGTAGAAGTAGTAGTTTCATTTTGGGATCATTTATCAAAAACAAAAGAGAGCTAAATTTTGTTTTCTATAGGGATACCAAACTTAAAACATGATTTTTCTTGTAATACCAAAAGTGCGTTGGCACCAATCTCTCTGCTCTCTCAACTAATAAATTCATGGGGAAGCTTTATTTGTTTGATATTTTGTGTACATTTCTGTAAATATGCACATTACCACCGGTGAATACTTTGTATGTTAATGATGAGCATATCCCAATAATTATGGTGATAAATAGTGTTGAGCATACTCAATGTTATTGATCAATATGCAACAAGATGTTAATGCTACGAGACAAATGTCAGCAATGTACATTAAAATTGAATCACATGAAATGGAAGTCTGTGTTTAATTCTTGTATGTGTGTATCAAAATAAAATTAGACTGGTTTTTACTCATAATAGTTTTTCTTTATTTCTTATCATGAGAAATGTGTGCATGCGTTTGTGGTGTGTGAACCATATACTGTATACATCCACCACAATTGTTTTTCTTTGATTTGTTCATACAGAACTAAGTAATGTGTGTGTGTGTGTGTGTTAGTACTTGTATGTGTAATGTGAACCATATACTGTACATGTATACATCTATCCACCAATATGCATACAAAGACGAACAATTTAGACTTGTTTTTGCTTGCAATTATGTTGTTTTTTTAATTCAGATTTATCTTACCTAGCTTATTGTGACCAATCAATTGTTTGCGTGTTCTTTATTTTCTGTATTCCAATCTTTGTATGCTCATTAGGAGATATCAAATGTATGTGTTGGCGTGTGTGTTCTTCATCCATCCATCCACAAAGACACATACAAAGATGAACAAAAAAATAGGCTGTTGTTTTGCTCACAATTATGTTTTTTTCTTTATTTTTTTTTTATTCAGATCTTTATATGCTTATTTTGAGAAAGCGGATATCGGGCCCAAATAAATTAACTTGGGACATCAATACCGCCTTGCATTAATTATTAAAGATTGAATTTCATACAAATTGTAATTATAAACAGAAATAAAGAAAGATATGGTCCCATATAATGCATGAAACCCTGCTTACTGAGTTCCATGCTAAACCCATACAGCTAAATATACAACTAGTGGTATTTCTTAGTTACCAACTCCATAGGGTACTAAGCCTAACCAGATAAACATAGTTGCAAACTAACTTCCCCAGTTACAAAAGCTAACTCGGACATAGCTTTTGTAACTGGGGAAGTTAGTTTGCAACTAACTCGGACATAGTTGGCTGCTAGGATACTAGCTTAATTCCATACCAAGGCTATTTTCAGATGAAAAGGCAAAGTATGTAGTAACTAGTGGTCCTTTTCGTTTCAAAATAGGGTTACTTTTTGTTGGTAAAAGGAACTCGTTTCCAACTAGAATTTTAAAAAGCCAAACCCAAATCATCATACACACTTACTAAGTTGACCCTAATTGGCAACTAAAAGGGCCTCTTGTAATATACTTAGACCTATCATCTCAAATAGAATTAGAATGGATCTAAGCTAGTTTACCTTAACCTTTAATAAGTTAACAACTAAATTTATCTCTTGTTGCCATTACTCATATCCCTATCATCTAAAATAAGAGTTAGTATGGAACTAAGCTAGCTGGGTTTCATAAATACAGGGTGCCGGCCGGACATCACACTTTGATTCCTATGAGCATGGAAGCAATAATGTGAATCATTTTCCCCCTTCTCTCTCTCTCTCTCTCTCTTCTGTTAATACAGTGGAACCTCGTTATAACGAGAAGCTTCGGACCAGTAAGATTACCTTGTTATAATCACTCATACAGACATGAAAATACTGTGCCGTGTGCTCTGCATTGCATTGACAATGCACAATTGCCGATTGTCGAACAACTGTCACCCATGCATTAAGTATATTGATATTACGTGTCTTGCATGTTCATGTAATTGGTCATACCATCGTATGACCATTTACAAAGTAGATGTGGTTATAATCAGGTATCTTGATGTACAAAAGAAAACAAAATAATATACAGAGCTTTTAGCAGGAAAAATACCTCATTATAAGAGGGTCTTGTTATTTTTTAGCTCTATATAACGAGGTTCCACTGCATACGGTAACATGTACAAACAAACAAATAAACAAAATAAAAAGTTTATAATTATATCATATAAATTGCATTCATATTCACTATTCTGTTATTAAACTAATGACTGAAAGAATATATACGTACAGTAGGTACTAAGAAAATAGGTCTTTATACATAAACAAGCAAGTATTTTACACTTAATGAACATAACGACTTAAAGGGACCGTTACATTTAAAGGAACCGCGTCCTTTAACGTTTATTAACATAAATGTATTGGCTTAAAGGGTCCATTACGTTTAAATGAACAGCGTCCTTTAACACTTTATTAGCATACATGCGAATCCGGAACGCCTTTCAGGAAGTTCAAAAGATTATTTATACTTATTGGCTTAGTGAACGAGTGGTTATGCATAATATTAAGTTTTACATCTATCCGCATTATCATAGCTAAGAATGAATTGGTTATATATGGCATATGTAAAATGCACATAAATGATGAACAATAAAGCAGCATATCTTATATAATGTAGAATTGGTTTAATAAGATTACTTTATATAATGTCTGGGGAGAAGGGATGATAGGAAATTAGCTAGTTTTGCTGGAATTTTCCGGAAAATGCTCCCTCATTTCATCATCAAATAAAACAAAATATACATTTGAATCTAAATGTGTTGTAACGGTCACCTGTCTAGATAGCAACCAACCTGTCTATAGTGGCCAGAGGAAAGCAATGTCTATAGAGGTCGCCTGTCGTCTACAGTGGCCACTGTTTTTGTTTGCCTTAGATGGTCACTATATACAGGTTTGACTGCATGTTTGGGGCAACGTCGTGGCAGAATATCATGAATTATTCTCAACAATCCTTCATCCAACTTCCTTTAATATTTGGGGTTAAACACATCTACAAACTCTTGGAATTTGTTTAGATATTAGCTGGGAAAATAAATTCTGACACTTTCTGCTCTAAAGCAGACAAAAAACCTGTCAACTTTACTGCAAAATGTTATATATTTCCCATATGAATTCATTCACATGCATATTTAATGCGAGGTGGAGTCCCTCAGAGTAAGCGGACCTACAAAACACCCCTAATTTACAAGTTGAGAGGTCCTACACAGACAAGTTTAACTACGCTACACATACATCAATGCGATTATACAATTGTTGCCGACAGGTAAATATAAATCCCTCCGCAGAAAGCGGCTACTAAAAAACTATAATAAAAGATATTTACAATATTATAGTATTTTTTGCTGTATATTATCATCGTGAAATGCAGAAGATAATATAATCCATAATATATCTACAGCACTTGCACCAATACATACATTGTACAGTGTTTATCATAAATCCGTTCAGATATACACACAAAAAAGGAGAGAAACAAAATATAAATCACAAACTTTCTGAAAACACAAATCAAAGAAAAATGCATTTGAAAATAATTATAACCACATGTTTGCAAAGAGATGGGGAGCATCAACACTTCAGATTCATTCTAAGAAACAAAAAACAAGCTTTTTGAAATATTGTATGAGATATAATTGCGTCAATCACAAATTTAAAGAAAAATGCATTTAACCACATATGATGACATAAATGGTACCCTGGGGTACCAAACGAAAATCCGCCGTTTTGTTTAATTATTTATTTAATTGTTAGGGCTGTACTGTGGGTATAGCGTGCATACAATCGCGCGCTGCACTGCATGCACAACGCAATAGCTACAGTACGGTTGTACTTCAGGTGGACACAAGATGGCACTACACAACGCGGGATACCGGGGTACAACGGTACCCAGGGGTACTGCGTGTGACATCATATTCAAAACAGATGAGAAATAATACACTTTAGTATCATTCAGAACCAAAAGCTTTCTTGAAATATTGAATGAGCTATATTGTATTAATGACAAATTCAAATGAAATACATTTCAAATATAATTACATGTTCAAAACAAATGTGAAACAATAGACTTCAGTATCATTCAGAACAATAAGCAAGCTTTTTGGAGTATTGTTTGAGTCGTTTCTATGGGAACGATGATATAAACATTTGGTTGGTTGTTCGTTAAAATACTGCGGATGATTTGCATGGTAATCCATAGAAATATCAAATGTAATGTTAACTGATTGTCCCACTTAAAAGAGCAAAGTTTTTCTTTCCCATTCTTAGTTGACTAGCATTCGAGAAGTCCCCTATTATTAATACATCCCTTCCATATAGCCAAAGCACATTTTAACACAAACTGTACATGCATAGTGTTTTTTGTTAATTCATTTGAACTAGTGTAAACGTGGTAATGTTCGCGGTGCAGTACATGTAATTTTCGCGGATTTCGCGCTGAAGTCGGCGTCCGAGAATATAAATCCGCGATTTGCAATGCGTGTGAACACTTGCTCGGCCACGAAATCAAAAACCAGCGAATGTGTTTTTGTATCGCTCAGCGCGAAATATTAATCGCGCAAAAAATAACAACGTTAACAGTAGTTCCTTCATTGGTTTAGATAAGTAGTTTTTTTTCTTTTCGCATTTAAATACATCTTACATTTTTTTCCTCTCAAATGGGACATGCTATTTCTAAATCATAACTACAAGTTGATGATTGAGATTTTAAAAATGGAAAAGAACACAAAAATACAATTGATTACAATCTCTGTATCAATTTAATAATTGAGGAAAATTAAAATGAAGTTAAATGCGTACAAAATAATCAGAATCGTGGATATTTCATGGATCATATTTCACGAATTAAGGACAAATAAAATTTAAAGGATATGAAGACAAAATCCTAATCATGTCATACATTTTTGTACACCTCTGCTCATGAACGTAATAATTCAGTGTAAAATATTCTTCCAAGTAGTTCAAATTATGGCACATATTATATATAATACATTTATTGTTTGGAGGTTTCCTTAAAGGGGACCACCAGGCAAAGAACAACACATAATTACACGTTTCGGTACCCTTGTGTGATATCAAATAGATGCTCATGCAACACTTTGCAAAGGGTTGTGTAATTCATAAACAATGCAATTAAATACCACTCCTTACGGAACTATTTTTGGGTGGTGGTACCCTTGAACTGTCTATCCACTGTGCAACTCTTCGATCCAACCCATATTTCGTCGGAATGTTCCCAAATTCTCGAGTCTGGATAAAATATCATGAATTTATTTCCAAAAAGGATTCTGACATTACTTGCTGCGAATACTGTAACATGGTTCACCAGAAAAGCTGAGATTTCTGGAGAGAAGTCATGAGTAATATTTAGGAAATACATCCATGGGGGCTGAGAGCAAATTCGCCTCCTAATTTTCGAAAATTGCCCCCTGAAATTAGTAGGTAGCCCCTAAAATTACCATAGGGTATTATGTGAAAGATGTTGTTGCATCCAATAGATTGAAAAAAGTAGCCCCCTAAAATGAAACCAAACAAAATTATTACCAATACCCAAATTAGAAAATTGAAATATTGCGTCTTTAAAATTACCATAGGTTTATTATGTGAAAGATTTAGTAATATCCATCAGATTGAAAAAAGTAGCCTCTTAAAATTGAAATTAAAAAATTCTTTCCGATACTCAAATCAGAAAATTGAAATATTGCAACTTTAATTTATAAGGGTTTTGCTATGACAAGTCACACACATACAATGGGAGGCGCGGTTGTTATATCAATATGAACTTAAGTGGGCGTTCTTACAGGGAGGAAATAGCAATTTCCTCAAGTCAAATTACATGTATAATGTTTCACAATCTCTTGTCTTAATCGTCTTCCTCTTCTTATATATAAATGCATACAAACTTATACTTTCTTCAAATGTACAAAAGATTACATTCACACATGCACACCCATGTGCAGTAAAAAAAAAACTGTCTATAGAGGCCACATCTCTATAGCAGCCAACCTACATGTAATGGCCACCAACTTTTCTTGATTTTCTTAGGTGGTCACTATACACAGGTTTGACTGTCATATTATGGAGCCCGTCTATAATACAGGTCACCTGACTACAGTGGTCACCTGACTACAATGGCCACCTTTCTTGATTCTCTTAGGTGGTCACTATACACAGGTTTGACTGTACATGTACATAGGACCCTTACAACACACTGCTAATTAACGCTGAATAATTCACTTCCTCTGCATAAGAATACAAGTTGCTGACATTAAGTCAGCAGGCTCCATTCCTTTGTACACAAAACAAATCCAGACATTTTTTGCATTCACACTCATTGTAATAAAGTAAGTGGATATAACACTAAGTCACAATCATGTAACGCATAATTTATTTGTTGTAGCTCGAGGGAATAATGTGCATCTTGATAACAGATTTAGGAATTTAACCCGTTTTTCTGCTGAATAAAGTCATGTGATTCCTATATATAGATTTAATATTTAACATGTTCCAGTATGAAATGGGATCACGATATCTATCATATAGAATTTGCTGCCATTTAGGACCACATAATAATACAATGCTTGGAGTAAGCACGTGCCCACTGGCCCGGGGCCGCTAAAATTCATTGATTCTTCATACCACTGGCCTCTATGGGCAACCAAATATAAGGGGATTTGTAATGTTTTTCTACATGTGGGGCCACTAGAATTTGATATACATGCACATGTATAGAACTTGTTATTACTGTCGCGACTGGGCCACACAGCAAACTAGTTATTTTCTCGCATTGACAAGTGGACTCTCAAAGATCCTCTAATACATGTTTATATACTTGGTACAGAGAGCGTTAAGGTTTATAGTTGGACATAAAGCCACAAAAATTCATTGATTATAAATTTGTTATGTGTTTCTTTGTTTTGGGGCCACTGAAATTCAGGTATACGGCCCTTGTAGGCAATCAAAGTTAACAAGATCTAGATTTGTTATGTGTTTCTTTGTTTTGGGGCCACTGAAATTCAGGTATAGGGCCCTTGTAGGCAACCAAAGTTAACAAGATCTAGATTTGTAATGTGTTTTCTTTGTTTTGGGTCACCAGACTCAGGAATAATAGGGCCACTAGAATTTGAAATCACTTGCCCACAACTGGACCGCAAGGCAAACAAGTTAATTGCTAGCATTGATATACATGTACACATCATCATCGCAATATCTTGGAAACGCATCGATCTCCTCTAATACATTTGTATATATACTTGGTAGACAAGAAGCAGAGCGTTAAGGTTTATTGTTGGACATGAGCCACGTCAGCCCTTCTAGGAGGCCCTCGCCGGAAGTCGCGCATGCCGGCTGGACGAACCAATTCCGGTCGCGGATTTTCGTAAGGCCTAGTCTCTCCTGCACCTCGATAGGCTTCATGGCTGTAGGGAGGATAGAAGGGAAAGGAGAGAAAACAGAAACAAATAATACAATTGTGGGTCCTTTCTAGCATTAGTATGATTAATAGCTTGATTATCTTCATTATCATAATCATCACCAGCACCATCATCCTATTCATCACCAACCCCACACCACAGCCACCACCGCCACCACCATCATCACTATCACCATCATTGTAATCATCGTCATCATCTTCATCAACACCACCACCATCACCATAATCGTCATCAATACCATCATCATCACCACCATCATCACATGTCATCATCATCACCATCATAGACATCATAATCATCATTGTTGTCGTAATCATCACCACCACCATCATGCCATCATTCTCATCACCATCATCATCATCGCTATTGTCAAAGATTATCACCATCATATTTTCACTATCATCAACATCAGTACTATTATCATCATCATCATCATCGTTGTCATTATCATCATCCTCCTCATCATCACCATCAACATCATCATCATCGTCACCATCATTTACCATCTGGAAGGTCTTGTTTATTTGCAAAGATGAGGATGATGGCTTCTTTCATTTCCCTGTCGTTGATTATCCTGTGCAGCTCCTGCTTCGCCTCGTCTATCCTATCCCTGTCTGCGCAGTCTACAACGAAAATGAGTCCCTGTGTGCCTGTGTAGTAATGCCTCCATAGCGGCCGGATCTTGTCTTGACCCCCGACATCCTATAAGAAGGAACACAATTTAGAAGAAGAGAGGTTAGTAAAATGTGGAATTTTTTCATTTTAAATGTTTTTGTTTTGCTTAGTCTATCCTATCCCTGTCTGCGCAGTCTACAACGAAAATGAGTCCCTGTGTGCCTGTGTAGTAATGCCTCCATAGCGGCCGGATCTTGTCTTGACCCCCGACATCCTACAAGAAACACAATTTGGTAAAAGAAGTTAGTACATGTATGTGGAATTTTGATATATTTGCTTTGATTCGTCTATTCTATCCCTGTCTGCGCAGTCTAAAACGAAAATGAGTCCCTGTGTGCCTGTGTAGTAATGCCTCCATAGCGGCCGGATCTTGTCTTGACCCCCGACATCCTATAAGAAGGAACACAATTTAGAAGAAGAGAGGTTAGTAAAATGTGGAATTTTTTCATTTTAAATGTTTTTGTTTTGCTTAGTCTATCCTATCCCTGTCTGCGCAGTCTACAACGAAAATGAGTCCCTGTGTGCCTGTGTAGTAATGCCTCCATAGCGGCCGGATCTTGTCTTGACCCCCGACATCCTACAAGAAACACAATTTGGTAAGAGAAGTTAGTACATGTATGTGGAATTTTGATATATTTGCTTTGATTCGTCTATTCTATCCCTGTCTGCGCAGTCTAAAACGAAAATGAGTCCCTGTGTGCCCGTGTAGTAATGCCTCCATAGCAGCCGGATCTTGTCTTGACCCCCGACATCCTATAAGAAGGAACACAATTTAGAAAGAAGAAAGGTTAGCAAAGTGTGGTATGTTAATAAATACATTTTTTGCTCTGGTTCGTCTATTCTATCCCTGTCTACAACGAAAATGAGTCCCTGTGTGCCTGTGTAGTAATGCCTCTATGGCGCAACAGGCCGGATCTTATCTTGACCAACATCCTGTTAGAAACATAATTTGGAAAGAAGAGAAGTTAGTACAATGTAACATTTTTATATTACGTTTTCACTTTGCTAAATGTCTATTCTATCCCGGTCTGTGTAGTACAACAAACAAATTACAGCATAAATTGAACAAATGACATTTCATATTTTGTGGGCTACTGTTCAAGCTCGCCTGCATGAAATAGCACTCTAAAATTTGTTAAATTGCATTGAACTCAATGATGCAAGTTTATGGGGGCTCTTTTTTTCACAATTCTGGGGCCGGTTCACCCCGAGTCGCCATGTATGTTTACCACTAAGAGAAAAAATACACAAAAGGCCCAAAAGAGCCCCTAATAGTCATTCAAGAGTCATAAATTGCATGGGGTTCAATGCTAAACAAAATTTTCAGTGCTATTTTCATGCAGGCAAGCTTGAAAAGTAGCCCCCCCCCCCCCCCCGATACATTTTTAGTTGTTCCTGACTGCTACTTTATAGGTCATGTACCCTAAAGGGCAATTCCATAAATTCGGACGTACATTTCACACACTTCAATTAGGTACTAAAGAAGAAGTTAATGTAAATCATACGATTTTATGTGATCAATAGATTGCAAATGATGAGTAGAAAAAAATAATATGACTTATTCAGATTTTACCACCTTAATGACCTTGTACCGATTAAAAAACACTGCATGGTCGGACGTACTCAGAGAAAATGATTTTTCTGACAAGAGGATTTCAACTGGAAAACTCTGTGAAGTTAATCATTTTTTGGGGCCAAATCATCTATTACCATGTTGATTAGATTGTAAATGATGGGAAATATAAAAAAAATTGTAATATTTTCCCTTCGAAGTATGGAATATTTACGCTTTATTTTTGTGTCGGACGTACAATGTCGGACGTACAAGACTGCCGTGTCGGACGTACATGTGTTATACCAATGCAAGTCTACTTGCTGCTGAAATATTTGCTGTAAATAGACACTTTAAGTCATAGTTAGTAAGTAATGTTGTCTTAAATGGTAGATATAAACATTTTATCACTGTACCATTAAATTTTGGCAGTATAATACAAATAAAAACACAAATAATCTTCACTAACATGAATATGCACTGATGGGACTACAAGAACTAGATTTATAATGTATATTTGAAGTTTAGGGTTGATTTTTCATCACAAAATGTATGTTTGTTGTTCTTTCCTACTAAGAAAATTGTTAAATGTCCTAAGTGAGTCAAAACAAAATAATAATTATACAACGTGGTCCACCTGAAGTATGTTTTTATGATATATTTTATAATGACAGCATGATAGTGTGTAGTATTAGTATGTAAATAGCCATACAAAAATGTGACTATGGAATGTCCAGCCATATGATGATGATTTGTTATAATTAGGGATATGAATCACTAAGTAATTAAGAGATATTACATTTGAATACACTCTTTAATCATACAGATAAGATACAGTGTGAATTTAAGTGTTTTAGGCTGGCAAAACTCTATTCATTTCAATGCCGTGTCGGACGTACATGGTCGGACGTACGCAAAAAGTGTACGTCCGACCACCCATTTTTTCCGTAATTAGTGATGATTGGAAATTTTTTTTTAACTCTCTGTGTAGAGGGGTTAGAACTTGCTTTGCATTGACATCCTGCCCTTTATTGGGTTCTTTGTCTTTTCGTGAAATAGAAATTAAGTGTTTTTCCGTGTCGGACGTACATGACAAAAATAGTCCTGATATTAATTAGCTACAAATCGTAATTAAAAGAGTATTTTTCTAATTTTTTTGTGGTAATGGATTCAGAAAGTTATACTTTTTACATCTATCATGGTTAATTAATTATTCAGTCTTTTTTAATTGAAATACATAAAAAGATCAAATGGTATGTTACAGCAAAGAAAAATCAGCAACTTCAGTATGCCTTGATTTGGAAGGGTCTCTTGACCTTGAACTTCGTCAAAAATTTTTTTAACGAATGGTTTTTGACAGTTCACATTATTACCTTCAAATTGATGTATTATTTGGACCAATATGATGATTTTGAAATTTTGGCCTACTGGTTGACATATTTATGGAATTGCCCTAAAGATAGACATTTATTTAGGAAGGGGGAGCAATTCATACAGCACAGTACTTAGTTTATGATGACATGACTAATGTAACGCATGACGTGTAGTGCTGTAAGATGAGATCCGTCCTTGTATTGTGGGAAAGGCTATTGGCAGCTACCCTTTGCAATGCACAATATGTACAATGTACATAGCACACAGGGAACAGAATTTGTTTTTCCCCTTCAATACTATAATGTTTATTTCCTGTAGATAGCATGTCAGTTAAATATTCTACTTTTTATATTTAGAGCATTATCAAGGTTGTACACTAAGTGGCAATGGGCTGTATTACAGATTACAACTCATTAATTACTTATTAACCCGTTCCCTATGAGTTTCTGAAATCCCCATAGCCTTTGTACACAACCCACTCGGTTCCGGGGTCAAGGGGTTAATAAGCAGGGGGAAACAAAAAATTCGCCCCCGAAATGCCCAAAAGAGCCCCCCCCCCCCCCCCCCCCCAAAAAAAAAAAAAAAAAAAAAAAAAAAACCCAAAAAAGAAAACAAAATCGGATGATCACTTACTGCATTAGAGCTAAAAAGTAGCTCCACGAAAGTTGGAAAAGTAGCCAGAAAACTTCCATAAAATTAGATCTAGGGAGCCCCCAAAATGAAAATATTATTTTTTTCCCTGTTAATAAGTAATTAAAAGAAACCTTACACTAAATACAAAGTCTATAATTATTGTTTTCAACCAAGTGATGCACAAACTTCCTCAAAATTCACTACATCCTTTAACAGGGTTGGACGTGCATTGCAACACTGTACATGTATGAAGCAATGCATATTTATGTCAATAGGTGTCACCACCACTCACCATGATGCCGGAAAGGAATGCAAATATTTTCTACAGTCGGAGAGTTTTAGTCATAAAAGGAGAGGGCCAGACAAATATAACGATTGTTCCCTCATGTTTGATTTACTCACCACCGTGAACTATTCATTCATTCATAAAAAATATTGAAAAGATGACAAGAATGTGGTGAAGTACAGATATGGTTTTGACTCGAGTAGTTGACATTATTGAGAATGTGTTCAGCATATATATGCAACAAAAGAATGATTATATTTTGCTTGGTTGAACATTATATGCCTGGCAAATTCTTGCTTGTTTTTAGTTTAAGAGATTTACAACTTCAGGAATTACACATTTTTCCCTTTAAAATTGGACAGAATTGTTAGTTGCCCGATCAGTTGCCCGATCGGGCAATTGAACAACCAAACTATACCATTTGTGAAATTTTACTAGCCCAAAATCAATTTTTACTTGCCTGGGGCAAGCGGGCAAGTGATAGTGTCCTGGGTAGACCACTTGACATGGTTTTAACTTTATATTTTAGGCAACTCTGTATTTATGCAACATGTGACAGTTACTGTATACGCCATATATTTCGCGAGGGTTTTATTTTCGCGATTCACTTTTGATTCGCGAAAATAACAACACGCTTAAATATTGACACCAAATGCAAACGTACGTGTATGTGTACATGTATTGCATGCATTACTGCACTAGCATCTCTCTTACATACACAGCGGCCTAAACTGCGTGTTGGCGAATGTAACCACTCGCGAAAATGCCATAAAGTCACGATTTGCGAAAATGTGTATACGCGAAATATATGGCTTATACAGTACAGCTATTTACAGGACTTCAGGGAAAAAATTAATATTTATTTGGGGGGGGGGGGGGGGCTACTTTTCAAGTTTTCCTGCATAAAAATAACACTCTAAAATTGACTTTGCATTGAACTCTGTGTAAATTTATGGGGGCTCTTTTGGGCATTTTGGGGGCGAATTTGCCCGGAGCCCCCGTGTATTTTTGCACTGCTTACAGTAGATACAAGCTATACACTGTACACTGCACATACTACATGTAGCCACTATACTGTGGACTGTACACAGTCAATGGACATGTGTACAAATGTCATTACGGTACATTGCTACTTAGAGCATTAGCGGTCTGCGCTAATTCACATTATCTCTAGCTCCGTATCCAAAGCAGAGATAAAAACATTTGGCTTTTCAGTAATCCCTAGTAGTGTAAGTACTGTGTGCATTATATCGGTATTAATGCCTCGCTACTTCTGCTTGAATTAACTCTAAAAATATATCTAAAAATAAATCTAAAATGATATACATTTTCATGTAAGCACAGTATCTCTGATCAACTGACATTTGTAATACAGGTATTTGCTATTTGCTAGTTCTAAAGTGATGTTTTTCCTTGTGGACTAATTAAGCAGGTACAAACAAGATTTTTCACATTTTAATATGTACAAAATATTTGACATGTGACTGAAGATAAAAAGGATTAAACTTTTCTTTCATCTAAACATATTCTGTTAGATTGGATTGGCCCATTGGACTAATAATACTATTAAAATTTAGGATCAATAACATTTGGTGGCCCCCAAACTAGTTTTCAGTGGCCCGTGCTAATTTCGCACATTGACTGATCCCTTAGCAATGGCCCGGGGGCCAATGGCCACCAGAAATTTCATTTGTCCACTACAAACTGGCTAGAAACCCTGTATTGGCCACCAAAGAAAATCAGGATCTACAGCACACAAGTCTATGGTGAGAGTCTTATAACTTATCAGCAGTGACAAAATTACAAGTGGGCTCTCGGGGCAAATTTGCCCCCAAAATACCAAAAAGAGCTCCCGTAAATTTGCATATTCTCAATGCAAAACAAATAGTAAAGTGTTTTGTAGGCAAGAGCTCTTGAAAAGTAGCCCCCAAGAAATAAATATGAATTTTTCCCCGCTTATCAGATCTATGTAATTTGGCGACCTGAAAGAAAAGAAGGGAGAGCCCTGTAAAAGGCCGTTATGATGTAACCTATCATGTAATAATAGATTTATCATGTGCACAAACTATGTTGCTAGATCTGCATGGTACCAGTACCTCTACTATACAGGGTGGCCCAGAAAGGATGCAACACCTACGATCGTTAATTTCATCAACACCATCGACCAAATGTCATTGTTTTTTTTATTGATTGGGTAGAACATTCTTTTTCCAACAAAATGATACCATGAGCATTGATTTTGGGTAAGGCGTTTGGATCCTAGGGCCATATTTCAGAGGCAATGTCGTTTCCTAAATTTGCTACTTTTTCGTCTCAAGCGATCCTCTGAACAATGAGACATTCTCGCCCCACGGCCTGCCATAGAATTAGCTGTACAGAAGAACCGCATGACTGCTCTCCCTTTGATAAGGAAGACAATGTGAGCCATTCTTCTGTACAGCTAATTCTACGGCAGGCCGTGGGGCGAGAATGTCTCGGTGTTCCGAGGATCGCTGGAGACGAAAAAGTAGCAAATTTAGGAAACGACAATACAGGGTGGCCAAAAAAAAAACGGAACAGGATTCTTGCCATAATAACAAAACATGATGACTAGGTTTGCAGGATAGGTAAGTTTTACAAAGAAAAATGATATTAAGAAAAGTAATTTTGGACGAGCAGTTTTTGTTTTAGGACGTCTTAACCCATCAGTGCCTAAGGCCCACATATTCGTGGTTTGGTAGTCCTACACTAAAACAAGAATAAGACTAGTTATGTGAAGTGTACAGCAAGAAAGAGCATAAATTCCTCTATTTTTAGTTATTTTTTAATGATTTTTATTACTGCGTAAATCACTATAATTTAGAAAAATCCTTAAATTGGCAACACATTGTGATATTTTAAAAACAGATATTGGCGTTCAAATTGGCAACTTTGCGGCAAAGTCACTTCATATTTGTCATAAATGGTCATTACTTAATATTTTCCACCTATTTTTATGTCATTGATCGGTCAACAAAATTTAGGAGTTGCCAATTTGTAGAGGAAAACAATGATCAATTTTGCCTTAAAATAGCTCTCGTCCTTGATGGGTTAAGTGAGACCATGCCAGGTTCCCATTTTTTTCGATTTTTACCAAGTCAGTGCCTGATAAGTCGCACTTACTGCCCGTCATAGCATCGAACAACGAGCAATATGCGCCGCATTGTTAGTGTGCATTCAGCTGTGTGCCGAGAGAATGGGCATAGTTGTTCGATACTATGAAGGGCAGTAAGTCCGATTTATCAGGCACTGAAGTGGTAAAAATTAACAAAAATCATGGAAACCTGACATGGTGTTACTCACAGCGCCCTAAATAAACAACTACACGACCAAAATGACTGTTCTTGGTATCGTTTTTCGATGGACATAATCATTTCCTTACTTTATTTTGGTAAGTGCCCCTTTCCGGGTTTTTTTGGGCCACCCTGTATAGCGCTTGCTCATAATTTATTACCATCATTAAAACTGGATTTAAATTACAAGAAGTGCTACTTTATTATTTAATTGTCATCAAACTTTGTTTGTTGAAGGTGAAATCTGATATATATCCTACAAGAGCTAAGGAAATACAAATTTGGGACCATGCATTAGATGTGAAATGTGTGCATGTAAAAAATGTGAGTATGTGACCATGGATCTTTAGACATTATACAAACTACACTTTCAATTAACTATAAATCTTTTTGTGTTTAAACATACTTCTTGCTTGTTCACTTTCACTTTACATTTTCAAAATAAAATACAATCACATCATAAAATGAACACATTTTTATGTTGCAAAAATTTTGAAGTTAATAAATTGAGAGCCCTTCCACACACGGGCCAATTCCAATCACGGTATTTTTTGTCCGTGTGAAAGCAAACTAGAATCACAAAATCGCAAAACTCTTAACAATGATTGTAAACATGATTACAATCATGATTGCAATCACCATTTGGCCCGTGTGTGAAAGGGCTCTAAGATGCATGCATGCACACATATTTTTTTTTCTTTCTTAAAGGGGACCACCAGGCAAAGAACACATAATTATATGCTTTGGTACCGTTTTGTGATATCAAATAGATACACAACATTTTGCAAAGGGTTGTGTAATTCATAAACAAAGCAATTAATTTCCCCCACTTACGGAACCACTACTATTTCCTGGTTCCATACGGGCCAAACATTTGCGAGTGCGCCAATGCTATTCACGCATATGTTCGGAGAGAATAGAATCCCGGGCGATTCGTTCGCTCTGCACACACTTAGTCTCGTACATACAGACCCCTTTTCATGCATGCTTTAGAATGGTGATGCGTTTTCCAAATTTTTTTTTCTTTTTCTGGACACGTATTTTTGTGAACTTGTTGATGGAACGGAATACTAAAGATGATACCTTTCATTTATAAGGATACTATTTTTGGATGGTGGTACCCTTTAAAGATAAGAGATAAATCACAAACATACAGGAGACTGAATGGTGAACTCAAAGTCCATGTACAGTCTCATTACAATATAAAAATATTTAAAAAATGAAATTACTGAAATGTAACACTTACCCAGACATTGAATTTGACATTTTTGTATGTGACAGTCTCTACATTGAAGCCTACTGTTGGAATCGTCGTGACCGACTGGCCAAGTTTGAGTTTATATAAAACAGCTGGAAAGAAGGCTATGGTCAAGGAAATTGGAACTCGACATTGTGAAAGTTAATATTTAACAATAACACTGTGACGTACATTAATTTACAGAGTGTTATATAACATTTTCTACATTATAAGCACCACTTTGCTTACAAGTACAAAGATAGGAAGAAACAAAGAAAACTCAAAATATTAAAAACTGAATGGAATGTAATGGCAATAAACAAAGAAAACAAGAAAACTCAACATTGTGACCGACTGGCCCAGTTTGAGTTTTAAAACGGATGGAAGAAAGGCTATGGTCAGGAATTGCAACCCACATTGTGAAAGTAAACAATTTAATATTTACGGAGATCTTTCATGTACTGTACACAAAGTTTATCTTTAAAGCACTACAAAGTTTACAAATTTGTAGGAATCTTGTAGATAAAAAAAAGACGAAAAAACAAACATGACATACATGAAATAGTCAATATTGGAAGGTAATATTTAACGCCGGAGTTCAAAGGTACATGTTTGTTTGGAAGTTGGAACCACCAAAACTATTTACAGATCACCAAATGTTTAGAAAAGGCTTGATTTTACTATCGCCCAATAAAGTCACCTTGGGGGGAAAAAAGGTCTATTGGTCTATTAAACAACTCATTTTAGTTTTCGAGGGTTCTGAAATTGGTTTTGCATTGAATTCTATGATGCAAATTTGCAAGGGCTCTTTTATTTATTATCTGGGACTACTGTGTTTTTGCCTTTTGGAGGGGGGGGGGGGGGGGGGGCAAAAGTTGATTTCCAATTTGTACACAGTACAGTGTAGCCTCTTTATAATGAGCTACCTGATATATATATAGTGAGGCAATTTCACAGGTGTCGTTCTAATGTATTCTATATATTGTTTTGAAGCCCTCATACAACAAGAAATGGGCCCAAGGTCATACATGTACCTGCCAACATTTGAAATTCAGAAATCTGTACCCACTGCGGGGGTTTGGGAGAAAAACGCCCTCGTGAAATTATTCACGAGGGCTATTTTGGGGCTCACAGGGTCTCTTTTTTTTTTACATCGTTTTCACTGCTCAAGGGTCTAATAAATGATTATCATGATGTGATCTATCCGATTATGCCATGTTTGGTACGTTTCTGGCGCTTTCCGATCATGCAAAAAGATGTTTTTAAAAAAATAATTAAAAATAAATAAAAAAAATTTTTTTTTTGGTCATTCAGAATTTCGAAAAATCAGAATATTCCGATTTTTAAGGTCCTAAAAATTCAGAAAATCAGAATATTCCGAATAAATCAGAACAGTTGGCAGGTATGCAAGGTGCTCATTGTAATGAGGTTTCACTGGGTATGTAGGCCCTACGTATAAATGGATGTGACCATCCTTTATTTCTTGTATCATCACTGACCTTAAAAAAAAACCTCCCCATACCCCCATATATGTCAAAAATACTCTGACTTGGGTTTGTGGTAATCATGTTTATAGTTTACAATACCAACCAGTCCTCAACTTGTTCAAATTTAAATAGGCATACATGTACATGTACAAGGTACAGTCTACAGAGACAATAATTTCTCGACTTAGAAAGGATGTGAAAAACCTAAACATGGATATAATTATGAGCCCCATAGGCCATATACTGTGCACTGTAGGTTCATGAGACCTCGCAAAAAGTCACAAGCGATGGCCTAATATCCTATGACAGCATTACATGCCTGATACATACTGTATTACTGTTACATACATGTCTAAAATAATTCAATGACTCATCGCTAGTCTCCCCCACACTCATAGTCACAGCCGTACAGTGTGCATGTAAGTATGGGGAGCCAGAAAGTAGCAATTTACTTACTGTGGAGCAGAGCAATGAACTACTGAATGCACTGCATGCATGCAATGCTATGCAACGTGTACTATAGCAGTACAGTAGGTTTACTGTGCAATGGCTGTAATGTAATGTACAGTATATACTGCACATAATGCCGAATTGCCATACACAGTACGGTATGTAATAAACTCTGCATTTAACTATTGAATTAACCAGTTCAGGACCCGTAACATAAAGATTCACAATTAATTGTATGATTGATCAAATGATCGTACGATTGACCAATTGATCGTATGATCAATTAATTGGTTGTACGATTAATTACAAGTACAGACAATAAAAGGGGAAGGGAGCGCTTGAATTGTGGATTGTTGTTACTTATAAGTGCAGAATTCCTGTCACTTCTAGTCGTATATTTCCTCTTTGCATTGAAAAGTCTCTCATAGTTTACCAATAATTGAGTTGCCCAATCGGTCAACAAAACTAGGCCATTTATGAAATTTTACTTGCCTGACATCAATTTTTAGTTGCCCCCGGGACCCGGGCAAGTGGGCAAGTACTAGTATCGAGCCCTGGGTTAAGTTTATTTGCCAAACATGAGCAAAAAGAATGCATATTGCAACGAGGCCATTTATGAAATGTTACTTGTCCCACATCAATTTTTAGTTGCCCCCGGGCAAGTGGGCAAGTGCAAGTGTCGAGCCCTGGGGGTTCGTCGGGGCGAATTCGCCCCCAAAATGCCAAAAAGAGCACCCCCAAAACCATATTCTTATACACCTGAGTGTAAGAGCCCCTGCAAATTTGCATAGAGTTCAATGCAAATCAAAATTTGAAATTGTAATTTTCACACAGGAAATCTTGAAAAGTAGCCCCTGAAAAATAAAATGTTATTTTCCCCCTGATTCGCTTTACACTGTACTGATGGTACAAAAACCGTAAGCACTTTCGGGTACGAAGCGAGGTAACATACGGGTCTTTACCGATCACGGAAGTGGCATTCATATAACATGCGCACGACCACGGGCTTACAACACGTCTGAACTCTGAAATGTGTATGTTTGATTTATGATTTCTGCAATATTATTTATATTTCATCGGTATTGTAGTAACAGGAAAGTTAACATAAATTAGTTTAATCCACATTTGCCTTTACTACCAGACACAATACTAACCAATAGCGAAAACGAAATCAGATTTTAAAATCATGTACAAATGAATACGGTAAAGACCTGTATGTTACCTCGCTTCCTACCCGAAAGTGCTTACCTTCAACAACCACTGCTAATTGAATCTCCTGTCCAAACTAATTGTAAACACAGCAGGAAACGTAGTCTTGACTTTCACACTGCGTTCTGAAATTGATTTGATGTTGCCCAAGTTTGAACGCAAGAGTTATCATGTTCATTCAAGTGACATAAATGCGCTCAATTTTTGTCACTTGAATGAACATGTTTTCCCAGCTGGCGTAACATGCCGATCGTGTAATCAACAAATGGGTAAATTTTGGGTACCCGGGACTCGCCCGAAAAATTATCGCGAGTCCCGGGTAGTAAATACTCCCGAAATCAACAACACTACAAGCAACAAAAATATTGTTCTGGGTTGAAGGTCAACTACATGTACTCTCAATGCCTGGAGTTTTAAACATGATTGAAAATGTCCAGTATATCATGCTATAAAAATTATGCATATTATTGTTTGAAAAAATAGAAACCAACAATATTGTATTTATCATACAGAAGGTACTTACCACAATCTCAACGACCTATGAGTAATAATTTCAAGAACAACGATTAAAGGGCCTTAGTAACATTGTCCAAATCCCCAAAATTCAATTGGAATTCTAGCGGTTCACTCATACCTTGTTTTATTCGTATTAACAATAAAAGCATGGGACAGATTTTGGTTTTTCAAATTTCCCTTTCGTTAAAAATATATTTTACAATTGAAATGTTCAGATTTGAAATTATCTACGGGACCTTTTCAGCTGTGTACAAAGTAAGTGCAATGAGTAAGTGAATATCACTTTGCATTTTCACTCATTTCTCTGCCAAATAACATCCAATTAACGTGCAATTTTCACACATTACTTTCTGGACATCAGATCACACCAATACACATTTTATTAACCACACATCACTTTTTGCACTTGTCAACAAAGTTACTAGATCCCTTTATAGTGATCTCTTATTAACTTTGCCAAAATTTAACCAAAATCACTGGAAGCTTTCACACCTCTACAAGGTTGTCGTTTGGCTAATCGGAACAGAATAATGATTTTCAAATGTCTCCCCAATTATGGAGATATTTAAGATTGAATTTTAAAGCGTTTGCAGCAACCAAAAAAAAAGTTTTTTTTTCACGAGGGCGATTTTGAAAATTTTGAGGGAGAAAAACGCCCTCGTGAAATTATTCACGAGGGCTATTTTGGGGCTCACGGGGG
Organism: Echinarachnius parma; assembly: GCA_037951105.1. Classification (NCBI taxonomy): domain Eukaryota; kingdom Metazoa; phylum Echinodermata; class Echinoidea; order Clypeasteroida; family Echinarachniidae; genus Echinarachnius; species Echinarachnius parma. The sequence goes on from JBAMJV010004228.1 coordinate 142,211, forward strand.
CTCTTTTTTTTTTACATCGTTTTCACTGCTCAAGGGTCTAATAAATGATTATCATGATGTGATCTATCCGATTATGCCATGTTTGGTACGTTTCTGGCGCTTTCCGATCATTTTTTTTTTTTTTTCCGCCCCCGTGCCGTGGCTCACGGGGGCGATTCCAAAGGTATCGGGGGCGAATCGCCCTTTGCCCCCGTGTATTTTTTTGCTTGGTTTGCAGAGGCTTTCGACATTTGGACCCTAAATCCTCCATAGTACTGAAATTTGGATACTTGTAAACAATCGGATAAAATCAGAATTGATATAATGGATTTACTCTTTTTTCCACTAGATAAACATTATCCCTTTTCTATGAAAATCTCATGTATCATTCTCAAGAATTTTACAGTAATTATTGGTATGTGATTGAAGCCTATCACTTTCGGGGAAAAAATATTAGATCCCTTGAAAATTGCACTTTGCACCATGGAACCACACTAATTATAGATCGGTTAGTGTTTACATCTTTACATCCAAGGGGTTTTATCATTGGAATATAATGCATTGAAACCTAATAAACTACCTCAATATAAAATACTTCAGCATGAATGTTGTCTAAAAACATAATAAACTATTATTAAAGGGATCAAGTAACTTTGTTGACATGTGCAAAAAGTGATGAATGGTTGACACAATGTTATTGTTGTTATCTGATATTCTGAAAATTTCTAGTTAAATGGACGTTAATATGGCCGAGTAAAGAACAAAAATGCAAAGTTATATTCTCTAGCTCATTGCACAGACTTTGTACACGGTTACGACTATCCAGTGGATAGTTTAACATCTAAATACTTCCATCTTAAATATCTTTTTAATGAAAGGGAAAATCTAAAAACTGAAACCTGTCCCATGCTTCTTTTATTAAAACGAATGCAACGAGGTATGAGGGAACCACTAGAATTCAAATTGGATTTTGAGGATTTAGACAATGTTACTAGATCCCTCTGTCTAACACATGTTATTCTCAAATGTGCCTCGTGTACATGACATAGTTATTGAGAGTCGTATTAAGCCTAGCTCTCAATCCTAGCAGGATCTTCATCAGGGCAAATGACCGAGAGTTATTGACGGTCAAAATGTTAATTAGACAAGGCTCCACACGACTTGTTTTGTTTTAATGGTTTAAGAATGTGGATGTGGTGTGGCAAGATTGGTAGAGCGCTCGCTTTATATCAGAGCGCTCGGAGATCCCGAGTTCGAACACAAAGTATGCGCATCGCGTTTGTCCTTCTGCAAGACAATTAATCCACATTGGAGTATTTAAATGGATACTTGGTCAGGTGTTAAATAGCCTTCAGCGCCCGTTGGGCAGCTGGGCTGGTATGCTTCCAACGGAGTTGAGACGGTGTGCAAGATAGTTAATAATAATATATAGCATTTATAGAGCGCCATGTATCTAGGTGCCCTATTCAGAGGCGCATTATTACCCTTGGTCATCAGGTACAGTTCAAACCCGCACAATTATCTTGTGCACCATCTCAACTCCCAGGGGAGCATACTAGCCCAAGCTGCCCAACGGGCGCTGAAGGCTAATTAACACCCGACCAAGTACCCATTTATACTCCTGGGTAGAGAGCAGCAATGTGGATTAATTGTCTTGCTGAAGGTCAAACGGAGTGGGCAGGGTTCGAACCCGGGATCTCGAGATCACAAAGCGCGCGCTCTACCGATCTTGCCACACCACGTCCATGTGGTTTGACCTGATGAACAAGGGTAATAATAATACACTTAGAAACACTGTATTAATTAAGCGAGCTTTATAAATGCAAGCTATTATTATTATTATTATTATTAAGAAAAAGGATACTTGTTTTGCCGGCGGCGTCCAGGCCCAGCATGAGTATCCTCATGTCCTTCTTGCCGAAGATTTTTGACAGTACTTTACCCATGGTGCACCACTGGGTTCTCTGTGTGAGTGAGTGAAAGTCCTCTGGTGTTTGAATAAAAAGATGGCCGCTGGCTCCTGTATCGCAAGCCCGCTATAAAATGCAGACTCGGTAGCTTTATGACGCCCGCTTATTCCAAAATGGCTCTTTCCAAATTGACTTGGGCCGATATTGCTCCTGTACACGATAGTGTATGATGACTGCTAAATCCGATTCACAAGGCTGCGACACAGGCAGACTTCAGCTACGGCTATAGATGCACAATAGTGTATTATAAATGTTGTCCCGTTGGTCCCATCTACAGCATTTCCCGTCGGTGTTTTCACAAATTCCTTTCCTTTGTCCGTCCTGTTTCTACATGTACGCACTAGCGTGCAAGCTCCACGGCTCCGATCCGACGCTACGATCCTTTCATCGGTGTCGTTTCCATGAAAGGCAACTCGTTCCAAATTTCGAGTTTGCGGAAGAAAATGTCAGCCCGTTACCTTCCTGAAATGATACAAAATGAAAATAATTAACGATATAAACAAAACTGTTTAACACAAGAACTTTATAGAAAAGTAATTGTTAAAATTAACGTTACTCTTGCAAATTTCATTGTAAAATCAACGTTAATTTATGACTTAAATATTTCATGTGAGCATGAAAAAGAAAATGAACTTCAATAAACTAGGCATTTGGCTCTTTCACTAACCACAACCCAAAACACATGAAGTTACAAGCCTGTACTTTACAAAGAAAAATAGGAGGCCCTAAATTGCAAAAGAGAGTGTATACATTTTGAGTTGGCGGAAGAAATTTAAGCTTGTTACCTTCCTAAAAAATGATATGAAATGTAAATAATTAATGATAGATGAAATGAGCAAAGAAAAATGGGGTTCGCCGGGAATCGAACCCGTGACCATCGGATTGCTAGACCGGTGCTCAACCATCGAGCCACAAAAACCCCTTGAATGGAGGACTTCCCTTTAAATACTATTATGAATGTCATAATAAAATTAATACTCATTTCGGACTAATGGGAAGGCATTTGATATTTAAAAAGAACTTTGTGTTAAAAACATGTTGTCATATAAATTACAATCCTTTTTTCTCTGTCTATATAGATGCAAAAAAAATAGCCTTAGTCAGTCTTTAAAGAAAAAAACCCTCCATTAATATTGAGCCAAATTGAGGGACTCTTGATGTACACCTTTTTAGAATCATGCTGCCTCAAACCAACCATAAAAGGCTGCTGCTAAAAGTATTTGCCAAAAATAAATGATGATAGCTCCAAAGAAGTGTGTATACATTTAATAAAGGATCAACTGTTTTGCGGTTCTGGGCTGCCGGTTCGAATACAAATTATAAAATGTGAACCATAAAAAGACTTGCCTCCATGTCCATGAACAAGTAAGAACTTTACTATGTGTACTGTTTACACTCGAGTTGTCAAAATTATGATGATCAGCAAACAAATACAAAGGGGCGTCTATACTCTATAGACTGTACTAGGGAAATTTCACACAGTTCTTGCACTGAACTCTGTCAGGGGAAAATAATAGTGTATTTCGGGGGGGGGGCTAATTTTAAAACATTTCAGCATGAAAATAGCACTCTGGCATTTAGTTTGCTTGAACTCTTTACAGATTTTTCAGGGGCTCTTTTACATTTCTAGGCATTTCAGAGGAGAAAATGTTATACATTTAATAGCATTGATTTAAGTGAACAAACTTTACTGTTTACACTAGAGTTGTCAAAATTTCATGCATAAACAAGTTATGACGATCAGTAAACAAATTATACAAAGGGGCGTAGGGACATTTTACACAATTCTGTCACTTCGCTGTCAAGAGAGATACGTGTATAGTATTTGGGGGGGGCTACTTTTCAAACATTTCAGCATGAAAATAGCACTGTGGAATTAAGTTTGCAATTCAGTTTTACACTGCAGTAATGTCTAACATTGATATTAACTTATTAAAGGGGTAGTTGAGTATTGGTCAAACTTAACTTTAGTAACCAAAACCTGCACGATTACAGTACAAACTAATAGTTATTACTTCACCATGCTCGAAAAGTACACAATTACAAACCACAAAATAAAACTCCTGTTATCATTCAAAAAGAGCCGTTACAACTCAGAAGTGTCAAATTAACGCCAGCGCGAAGAACTAGCGTTCTAGGTCCTAATACGGGACTGTAGTGCAGTGCGCGGTAATAGTACGTGTAGTATGTACATGTATTGCAAGCCCTGTTTGTTCGCCTTTCGTTTCGGAGTCGCGCTAACACACGGAGACAAGTCCATGAGGCGCATATATCACTGCTTTTTTGCGGAATGGAGGGGAAAATCATAATCTTAATCCACCCGATAGTTGGATCACATATTGGAGAGTGAATTGCTGGTAAGTACCGTATCATATCATGTATAGTTCTAAGCACAATTAGCGTGCACAAAAATATTTAGTTTCAGTTCTTATCAGGACGACCTAGATCGCTAGCGACTCGCGCTAGCGTTCTCTAAAAAGTGATGTCCGGACGTCAAACACTTTTATATAATATTTTGAAAGCAAATTGCACAACAATAAGAGCATTTGATTGGGAATTATTATCATTTCCCATGTTTTTTTCGATTATCTTTCATATGGAACTGAAATCAACCAAATCTGTTGGAATTAATTTTGGGGGGGCACTTCGGAAAATACCAATACTCAACGCTCCCTTTAAAGGGGTAGTTTAGTTTTGGTAGAGAGGGCGCTGCACATCGCAATATTTTTGTGAGGTAATGAAAAACTGAGTGTCGAATTTGAGAGAACATGCAATTTTAATGGCAGAATAAACTTTATTTGGTTAAAATCGACCCAGAAACGGCTGAAATATCAATAAATATATCTGATCTTATAATTATTTGGGGCCCAAATAATTAGATGATTTTTTGAAAATTTTTTAAAAATGCTTGCACTTTTTCAAAAATGTTCAAAAGCGTTTTTTAAATGGTTGTTGATGATCTCGCTATTTAATCATTATATCAACAAAACATCACATGGGCTATTCCACGTCACTCACGTTACGTTTGCTCCAAAATCACAACATGTTTCACACTCCAGTTCTTTTTAAAAAGAAGCTGTCACCTCAATTTTGTTTTCATGGCATACCACTAGGGCAAACACATATGCAAAGGGTAGTAAATGATTCAACACTTTGTTCGATATTTTTTTAGAGGAGGTTTTAATGAGCGTCACTCACGTTACGCGTTTTGCCCCCTGTAAATTTTCAATGAACTTTGCATGAAACGCAAGCTAAAACTATAAGACTTCAGAGCAAATTATGTTGATGCAACTTTCTATTACTTCCCAAGAACATATTAATACTGTTTAAAGTTAGCCTCTTTCATTCATTTTTTAAAGAACGGACAGTAAACAAAAAATGGACCGTCACTCACGTTACGTCACTCACGTTACAAAATGAAAGTGCCATAGCTATAACATGGGGTTTTATGATATTACATGCAAATTTAATTCTTTTGCAAAGAATCGTGTTAAAAGCCTAAATTAATGATATTTAGGGGAATTCACAACCTCTAGCTATAATTATTTGGCCAAATTTGCATGTTTGTATAAATAGCAATATTAATGTACACACGGCTATGTACCGTCACTCACGTTACAGTGTTATAGCATGGGTTTTCATGATATTACATTCAAATTTTAATTTTTTTGCAAATAATCGCGTTAAAAGCCTAAATTAAGGATCTTTAGAGGAATTCACTACTTTTGGGTGTGATTATTTATCAAAAAATTGTACTTTTCATAACGAGCAGTACTAAATTGCACTTGAAATATTGTCACTCACGTTACATCGTCACTCACGTTACAGTTTTCACGCTGATAATACGTGATGTTCCCAGTCAATACAAACCTTATAATTTTTGGAGGATATCTAGGCCTGGTAGTAGGAGGAAAATTTAGTTCGGCCCCATTCACTCTCATTTAACAAAATAAATAGAGAGAAAATTGTACTTTTTTCGTCACTCACGTTACATTCCACATGTCCTGTGTACTGGAAAATATTGTCGAAAAAAAAAATCATCTGATAAGCCCACAAATCACTATCATTCAGAAAGTTAGACATTATAGTCAAACAAATAAAGTCAGAATTAATAAGTTTTTCTTGGAAATAAGTTGATAATATGCCCTTGATTATTTGGCAATAATATTTTTCAGAAATTTGATGAACAACCAATTTGAGCAACAAAAGTGGCGCCATTTTCCTTAAAATTATCAAAAGACCACAATATTTTGGATTTTGACACTTCAGGTTATATATTTTGAAGTAACAATAACAAAAATTTGCAAAGACACATTTGAAATTTCATCATTTTGGCCATACCTCCGTGGAATAGCCCACATGCATAGTTTTGGTTGAAAATGGTCGAAACCAATGCCTTTTAAAAAAAGCGCCCTCTTGTGTTTTAATGTCTCTTTTTGAATGATAACAGGCGTTTTACTTGGTCGTTTGTAATTTTGTATACCTTTCGAGCATGGTGGAGTTATAACTATTAGTTTATAATGTTACTGTGCAGGTTTTGGCTACTAAAGTTCAGCCTTACCAAAACTAAACTACCCCTTTAAGCCTCAACACCAACCTTTTTCTAGTACTGGCCTGTTCGGACAATCATACACTTGCAAATTTTACATGCCAAAAGATGACAGAACAGAAAATTGACTTGCCCTCTTACTTCAAAGATTTCCTTTTTTTGTTTGTATTTGAACGATCCTTTAGTTGCCCATTCAAGTAACCTACATGTAAACACTTATAATGAAATTTGACTTGCCTTACACCAGTTTTTAATTGACCCGGGCAATAGATATTATACACATAAGCCTCCACAATAACCCTTTTCTGTACTGGCCCCTTCGGGCAAGTAAAATCATTAATTATGACATTTTACTTGCCCACTATAACATTTACTTGCCCTCTTACTTCTAGATGAGATTTACATGTATGAAATCGCATTGTTCTCTCTTAGTTGAACAATTTTTTAGTTGCCCAATCGGGCAAGCAAACTAGACAATTTATTAAAATTTACTTGCCCGACATCAATTTTGAATTGCCCCGGGCAAGCGGGCAAGTGCTAGTGTCGAGCCCCGTTATACATACCACTTATTTCTTTGCACCTAGTTCCTAAAATGAACAGAAACTGTCTCATCCCTCCTGGGGGGAAACCTGAAGAAAGATACAAAAAAAAAAGGAAGAAAATACAAGAATCAAAAGTTAAACAATGCCTTTAAATTTATAACAGACACAGGATGCACATTGATTCGGCCTCAGGAGATGACTCGTTGGCTCTCATTCCCCTAGAACATCACACAGGAAGGAAAAGCGGGGACTCACAAAGCAACAATTGTGATCTCTTCTCAAAGCAAGCTACAATCAGGACTGTCCCCTTTCTCTCAACTGTAAATCACTTTCCAAAATCCAAGGGTGTTACAAAAAAAAAACATTATTCTCTGACTTGCAGAAAATAGCTTGCCCCAAAACATAAATGTTATTTAAAATTACTCAAATTATTTTCTGAAATTTTCTGGAAATGATGAAGGTATAGTACGAAAATATAGCTGAAATGATAGACTAGAGAAATGTATGTTGCTCTTTCTCCTTGTACACTTGATAAAAAGTGGTATTCTTGCTCATTATGTTTAGCCAGCCAAACCACAAATACAATGTATGTGGGCGATCGTCCTTCTGTACAAGTAAGTTTGTCAATTGATCTGGATACACAATTACACATTGACTCGTCTGTAGGAGATGATTCAATATTCATCACTCCTCCACGACACAGCATGAGAGGAAAGGGAAGTTGGGTCGAGCAACAATCATATCCTTTTATTTTGTCTCAATTCTTGCTTACAGCTATTTACACAAATTGGCAACACAGGGTGAATTTAAACATTCAAATTGACAATGGTTTGTTTTTGTTGTTGTTTTTTTTTTTTTTTTTTTTTTTTTTGGGGGGGGGGGGGGGGGCAAGGCTATTTTTCAAACTTGTCTGCATGAAAATAGCATACATAAATTTGTTTTTAATGATAGTAATTATCTGGATAATGGAACTGTCTTGAGACGATTCATTTCCATCACCCCTCCATGAGAGCAAGTTGGAGCGTACAACAATCATATCCCTTTTTTGTCTCAATTCTCGCTATCAGAGCTCTACTAACTAACAGTACAGGGCTCTCCCTTATTAGCTACCGTATTTGTCGGTGTATTACCCGCTCCGGTGTATTAACCGCATCCCTAACTTTTGGGGTTTTCCATGAAAAAAAAAAAATTTTGATAGTAAAATTCTTGATTTTTAGATGGTCAAAATGTGCCGAGGATAAGTAAAAAACATAATTCTTTTTCAGAGAGTTTTGGTCTATGAAATATAATTCAATTTACTGACGTCTCTGAAGCACATAAAGGAAATTATGAGCCCCTTCCCCGGATTTTGTTGAGTAATTGAGTTTACCAGAAAATACAACACGGAACACTATACATGGGCCTGTAATAAATTCTAGCAGAAGAACGAAGACAAAACAACAAAAATTAATTAAAGCAGAGATAAAAATTGTTTTTGGAGATGAAAAATTGCGATCGTATTAAACTTGCAAGTGCTGGTAGGCCTACTGTGCAGGTTTGATTTGACTGAAATTAGCAATCAATCACGATAGGATTGGCTAACTCCAGTCAAGACTGAAATTAGCCATGAATCCCGAATCGGGTGTGGCTAACTTCAGTCTTGACTGAAGTTAGCCAATCCTATCGTGATTGATTGCTAATTTCAGTCAAATCAAACCTGCACTTGCAAGTTTAATACGATCGCAATTTTTCATCTCCAAAAACAATTTTCAACCCTTGAAAACAATTTTCAAGGGTAGATTTAACCAAATCTGAACTTGTAAGAAGGAATAACATATCAAGGTACAGTTTTTTTATCTCCGTTTTAATTAATTTTTGTTGTTTTGTCTTTGTTTTTCTGCTAGAATTTATTACAGTCCCATGTATAGTGTTCCGTGTTGTATTTTCTGGTAAACTCAATTACTCAACAAAATCCGGGGAAGGGGCTCATAATTTCCTTTATGTGCTTCAGAGACTTCAGTAAATTGAATTATATTTCATAGACCATCTAAAAATCAAGAATTTTTTTTTTTTCATGCAATTTTTCTATCTCCGTGTATAAACCGCACCCCCCTTTTCGTCGGTAATTCCGTCGGGAAAACCATGCGGTTAATACACCGACAAATACGGTATTCTTTCAAGTGGCCAAAATAACACATCTGACAGACAGACTCTCGCCATCTGGCCAAATGAAATTTCTGGTAGTTAATGTATGCATGTTAATACGTCTACTATGTTTTGTACACTGTTTTGTACTTTTGTTATTGTTATATTATCTTTTATAGGCAATTGTTGGAATTCGTATGTAACTTTGAATAACAGAACCTTACGATTTTATTTGCAGTTTCCCCAATTCATTTCTATTAATTAACGTTTTATAATTCTGGTATATTTGTAAACATTAGTTTCCATTTTGTGTGTGTTCTCTGTTTTCTATATTATGTGTTTATACTTTTATATAAATAATGTGTTTTTATGGATTTGAATTAAAAATAAACTTTAAACTTTAAACCAATGACTCAGCATTGCCTATAACAGACAAGGAGTATTCTTGAGCACTACAAATCAACTATGACGACCTTCACCCATCCAAGCTTTTTTTATTTCTCATCCAGAAACAGAACTCGGGGTCATCGGATAATAAGCTGCAGAAGAAACATGTTCTTTTTCACAGAGAGTGATAAATGAATGGAACAGTATACCCTTGTATGTTGTAAAAAGTTTGTCCATGAATGCCTTTAAATCCAACTTGGAGAGATTTTGGTCTGTGAAAAGAGACAAATTTAATCCTGATAGCTGCTTCAAAGGATGACTACAGCAGCTACATCAAGTATCAAGTATTTTAACTACAAGTCATTTATTAATGACTCGATTCTGTAGCTGTATGACGTGTCAGTTGAATACAAATTTCATCTGGAAAAATATCAATTTATAACTTTGTGCACCAATTTGCCATTGACTAAACACACACTTCTTCACAGATCTTCTGACACGTATGTAGCAAAGTCCAGTGCCACACACATTACAATGGCAGCATAAAATTATTAATTTTAGTATGCATGCATACAAATTATTAAAATGAATGTACATGTAGTATGCGTGCATAATATTGTACAATTGTCTTTATGAGTGACAGTGATTGCGCAATTGAAAGAAGGATTGTATTGAAGGATCGACTGTGCAGTCTACTGCATCAAAATTGTCCATTCTGCTAGAAAACATTTCCATGTTATTTGCAGATTCAATTCGTCCCCCTCCATCATTTTTTGTTTTTTAGTTCTGAGTTCTGACACGAAAACCGGACGATGACGAAGCTGTAAAAAGACCACAGACAAAAAGCATGAAAAGTGAATATTTCTCCTGAAAATGAAATATTAGTCTTTATTACTACTTTTGACTTTTTGTTCCGTAAATTTTAGTTGCTGAGAATGTAATCAATGTTAAGCAATGTTTGCTCTTTCATTACTTAGATGGATTGTGTTGGTAATATTTTTTGCCCTAAAGTTTCTAAACTAAAACTAATGACTGTGGACGTGGTCCATGTTATTTGCATACCACCGCACGCCATACCTGAACTATACACTTACACATGACCATCGATGCTATACTATTATTCTATTTAATACCGGTAGCGTCAGGTCGTAACCATTAAGTGTTCATTAACTTACAACTGGGTCAAAGTGAATTCGCCAACAAACAACACGTACCCCTCGCACGCGCACGTCATGTGGGCGGGCAACAAAAATATGCATTTCCGTGTCACCGTCGATGCGATTCTGTATCGTAGTACTATGATATGCACGAACAGTATTGGCAGGGACAGCCGGTGCCGCACGCGCGCCGAGCAAAATAATATATTTTAAAATTTAATTTTTTAAATACGGCGCGCTAAAATCTAAATAACTAATTACTTGGATGTAAATTAATACTACGCGCTAAATTACAATACAGTAAATAAACCTTTGTCGCCATTGCCGAAATATTAGTCATGTTATTTGCTCATTTAATAGTTGCAATACATCATAAAACATGTATTACGAACTGTCACTGCAGCTGCCACATTCATTCACATGTGGGAATATACATTTACACACAAACCAATGGGCGTACAATCCTTTCAATACAATCCATACATGAACCCGTTCACACGACACAGTTTCACCTCTCGCTAGCGCTTGCCTACTCTTTACACACACGACTCCGCCGAATAATCGAACTTCCGGGATTAAAATATTGCACTATTTCACACTTTCAGAAAATACGACAACAAGCACACATCAACAAATGAGAAGATAATTACCTAAATTGACGGGGAATCGACCATTTTGAATGTTTCAGTGTACGTAGTTAATCCAGAAAGGCTATTTTTCGCTTCGATAAACACAAATTATCGTTGAAATTAGTTTGTAAATACAAAACACTACGCGGTTTATGTAGACGCATCACTATGTAATATCAGTGCGCGTATAAAAATAAAACGCTCAATCAAATATAATAAATCATGTTTTATTCAAACATTAATTACATAAAATCAATACATTTAGATTTCGTCTTGGTAATTACAATTATTCGAATGTATTTTAGGCTATTTCCGCGTAATATCACCGCAAAATGTAAAAGTTTATGAATACTTTCATCTCCTCATGGGTGATTCGCCGAGGGTGTGGTGACGTATTTGTAGGCTCGTTCACATAATATTTTTGTTAATACAACAGTCCCACATACTGTTATTTGTGTATTTAAAACATTTTGTGAAAATATTGATCAGTAAAAAACATAATAAACTTGACAAAAGTACGATCTACAACACAAAACCCCGATCATATCATAATTATACATTGAATTAAGCGGGTTTTTTTTTTTTACTGGTGCTGAATGTGTGTAAAATTATTTGCAAACGTTTGTGGGGGGGGGGGGGGGGGGGGGGAGGGGCAGCATTTGGATCCTCTTCCCTTCCGTGCGTGGGGGGGGGGGGGGGGAGGGCGTTATCAACTTGTCTTGTCTTGTCTTGTTAATACTGCATAAATCGCCTCCACAAACGTGCTTATGATGGTGCAACTAGAATTCTATCCCAAATAAGTTTTTGTTTACGATTTTCAACTAGTTTCAGCCTAAGTTTGGCGTTTTTGCATTCGGCGGTGGGGGCGTATTCTCAAAACGATTTAAAGCGAAAATTAATCTATTGTATCTACGTCACTAACATATTTTAGCCAAATCGGCTATTTTAGTGACGTAGATAATGACGTATTTTAGGTACAATAATTTAAAACTTACAATCATGTTAAAGTGATACCTGTAAAGTGTCAGATATTGCACAAAATGACAATTGAGACTTCAATCCTATATCAATATCATTGTAAAATACAATTGAAAGATTTGTGGAAGTTTGAAAGAAAACGAACACTGTTTACCTCGTGAAAAAAACGAATATTGAGTTCATATTTTATCACTGAATACTGATGGTCTGCCATACATTTTGCCATCGTAATATTTAATCAGCCGTTTGAGATATTCGCACCCGTGTATGATTACAGACGTAGTACAGAATTCATGGAATTTGTGCTCGCTGGGTTCAAAGTTCAATCTCCGGAATGTTCCCACGCGTGCTGCAATCGGACGCGTTTAGCTACAACAATTGTACTTTTTTTCAATTGCGTTGATCAACGCTTTTCAAATAATGATTTTCAATGATACTATCTTCATACTACTAAAGGGACGTTTGAAAAAATCAAACCCTATTTTATTCTTCTCTTACGATAAGCTAAACAACACGGTAGAAGAGAAACGAGGAAGCTCCAAGTAATTTTCGTGGATTTTGGACACTTTACAGGTATATGACTTTAAGAATGAGCACAATAATCACTCTTTGAGCGTATATATTTCTTTAATATGTAAAGGGTTATATTGCAGGGCTCGACACTCGCACTGGCCTGCTGGCCCGGGGCCAGTGAAATTGCACTTTGGCCAGCAAAAATGTATAAAAGTCATATTTTGGTGAGCAGATTTTCAACCGACATTGACAAAATAAGAAAAGCTTGTTTTCTTCAATTTTATGCTACATCTATAATCACAGTTTTAATCAGGAAAGAGAATAAAAATGTTGAATAGTAAAAAGTTTACTCATGAAATAACATTTTGGGGTCAGTAACAAATTTGTTCGGGCCACCAGAAAAGGGGAAGAAATGATTTCACTGGCCCGACCGGGCCAATAACAAAAAAGGTAAGTGTGGGCCCTAAATATTGTTTTCAATGAATTAAATTAAATTATTGGGGTCACGATCAGTACCCCCATTCCCCTCTCCCCCACCCATCTTGTGCCCCGCCAGTGTAGGGCCTAATAATGTAGAAAATGTTACTGTTAGAGCCAAAAAACTGTAAATGGGCCATGCGCTTCCGATCCTGATAGTACTTTTTATCTAGTGAGTGCAACGCACTTTCACCCAAGATATCTACAGAGTGTAACGAATGGGCAAAACTATATTTCATCACGTGATTAACTTTTGACCAATCGTAGAGCAAGATTCTTAGTATGTGGAATATAATAATTAATAATATTCCAGATGTGGCACCGTGGGCATAATTATTGTGCACAAATCTAATGCTCGAATAATTAACCACGTTAATTTGACGGCGGGGTTTTTATTATACATTGGGTTTGTTTTCAATAACCGGTTTTCAATTTAGTTTTGTTTATATACATTATAAACAAATTTGACACTAGACGGCATATTCAGCATGTCAAGTTTCCAAGTTCCAGAAGCTGTGTTGTTTTTTTTAAGTGTGAATCTTGCATACAATTTTGATAAATTTATGGGTTTTTTGTGACGGACGTGACTTCAAAGCTTAGTTAGTAATGTTGGCATATAAAATAAACCATTAAGTTGAAGCAATATGTATAACAACCAGTGTATAGTAGTCTATAGCTATAGGGGGTGGGGGGGGGGGGGGGGGTTGAGGCACGGGCTGTAAGGGGGTGGGGCACGTGTCTACCCTCCAATAAATGACAAACTTGAAACAACACCAAAACGACTATTTACATAAAATGCGAATGCGGGGGTAAACCTTTACTGTATTCAAGTTTGTATTTAGTTTCCACGGTCTTATATAGTCCGTTTTTTATTGTTTGGAAAATGTTCATAGGGGCAGTTAAAGGCATATATGCGTGGGTTAATAGACGCGTGGATCCATCTTGCGCACTTTTACGCACGGTACGTAATCCCCATTGGCTCAGTTATAAGTAGCGATCGCAAACTGTCCCGCTTCCGAAACCCCGAGTCAAAAATTCATAAAAAATAGTCGCGTTCGGAATGTTTGTACTAGTCGAATGGAGATCCATCAGAGATGTTTACGAGCGAAAATATCACTTAACACGCTTAACCGCAACCGACTTCAAAGTGCCGCCGTTTGATGCCTAGGTGACAGCGTGAGAAATTTGTTTGCTGCATGCAATTTCATAAGAAGGCCTTTGTTCAGATATTTCGAAGCACCTCTCTTCGATCGATCCAACACATATCGTGATTTTACCTCGAGAGATTACGGTGGAGTCGAGTTGGAATTTGCTGACTACCCTTTATAACCCACGCATAATTATATATATGCCTTTAAGTTACGTTTCAACTTTCAATTACCAGGGGGGGGGGGGGGGGGGTCATCTTGTGCCCCCATCGCTACGCCTCTATAAGTTCCCGAATCTCCCGATTTTGCATACCGATGATCTCGTTTTTTCTTCGTTTATTTTGTTGGTTGATTGTTACAGACGCGTTCAATCAATTGTGATTATCCGTCAGTCCAGCAAAACTTATACATTCTCTGCACACATTGTTTGGGATCTAAATAGTAACTTTTGAGTGTGCAAAAAAGTGACGAATGGTTGATAAAATGTTCATTGTTGTGATTTGACATACGGTATCCTGCATGAGCGAAAATACATAATGATATTCGCTAACTTATTGCACTGACTTTGTACACAGTCATAATTATCCAGTGGATAAATGAAATGTGTCCCGGATTTCATTCTTATATAAAGTGTTTTTTTAACGAAAGAGAAATTTGAAAAATCGAAACCTCTTCCATTACTTGGGCAGTATTATAAATTAAAGGAGGCAGAAAAAGAAGGAGAAAACGTTCTATCCCCCCCCCCCCCCCCCCCCTCAAAAAAAAAAAAAAATCACCTAACTTAGACCGTTCGGTCGGCAATGAGCTACAATTGCATGGGATTTATTATCATTGTATATGGAAAGAACTCTTCACTCACTTTATATAGGCCTACATTAATTTGATTCATCGAAGAAAAAAGACAAACAATGAAAATTTGACATAATTTTATAATGTCAAATTTCGGCAAAATGATATGAGTTGCCGAAAATTTCAGCTTGATTATTTTGCCATTATAATCGTAATAACTCGCACAAAATTGTAAAGACTCAGTCATGTTAGCGGCCTGATTAATTAAGGCACCCACTTACCTCGGCTCAAAGTTATATTCCACCCCATGCAGTCCGGCCGATAATTCGGAGGCTTTGCCCCCCTCCCCCCCCCCCCCCCCACCCCACCCCACCCCATGCACCCCACACTGAGTGGCCCGGCATCCGGACCCCAAACACCCCACAATGAAGTTAAAATTTGATTATTTGCCTGCATAATTGAACACGCCCCCCAACCCCCCCCGTCTTTTCCATCGATAGTCTTTTCCTGATTTGGCGTAACCGGTATCCCCCACTTTTTTCACCCCGGTTATCCGGTCGCTGAATTATGAATAGCCCAAGCTATCCGACAATCCGATTTCGTTTTGTCAACAAAAGCAATCAAGATGGCGTTCTATCATACTGCCTGTTTCGTCTTTACCATCATGATAGTCTGCAATGCAGTTCTTTATCCCAATCTTTACAGCGTCATTTTCAAGATGTGGTTCGGCGGGGGCTCAGAAGAACCAGAAAAACAAGCAATTCCTGGTAATAATGACATTATTTTGTATTTTTCGTGTCTATTGTGTCGCTGTACTCGTCATTGTGTGAATGTGATTGTGTCAGTTTTGTGTACAAAGTGAATGCAGTCAAACCGGCCTGTGTCAGTGCGTGTATTTCGTAGCGAATGTGCGACACATTGTTAGCGCAGCTGTGCATTTCCTATGCATGCTAGTGTGAGCCGTTTGGGGTTCGTTAATTGGGAATTCATCTTGGGGCCACGCCCGGCCCCGATCGATTCGGTCGAGTTTAATAGAGGTGATCTAAATAATGGTTATGACTGACTAGATTGACTATTCTACAATAAGTTATTGGGGGGAAAAAAAAGTCGCACAACAATCGGCATAATCAGATATGTCTTTACTCTTACTCCTTGACCCACATAGCCCGCTGTCCCATTCATCGACATCGTGTATTCCCATTATATGACTTCGCCGAGCGCCAGTACAGCCGAAGTGCGCTTGCGCATGAAAATCATATGAATATTTATGAGGCCAGCCCCACCCTAGGGTCACTCTCATAGGCAGGCTGCAGTAAACAAATTTGTGAGACTGGCAAAAATCATAAAATCATTTCTAGCTAAAATCTCACCAATTAATCAAACTTAACATAACAGGGGGTTAGAATTGAATATAATTTAAAACTTACATGAGCTTTCCAATGTCAGAAGCACTTTAAATTCCAGTTTTTAAAATATTTGATCTATGACTTGAAGCTCCAATCTGAGCCTGAGCTTTCTGACTGTGCAGCCCTCAACCACAGGTTTTAGAACAGTTGTTTACATGTTTAGGCTTGCCTGCCAGCCAGTATTATCAAACGGCTGAAGGGATTATTTCAGAGATTAGTGTCTGAATGACCTAACTGACAATGGGTTCTGCAAAGTACTCTGACTTGTACTATTTGCAGGGGTGCAGCATTTCAATAGGTGTCTGGACAAGACAATAGTCCATACATGTGGCTTTTGTATCGCATTCCAAAGTATATAA
Organism: Echinarachnius parma; assembly: GCA_037951105.1. Lineage (NCBI taxonomy): Eukaryota > Metazoa > Echinodermata > Echinoidea > Clypeasteroida > Echinarachniidae > Echinarachnius > Echinarachnius parma. The sequence goes on from JBAMJV010004228.1 coordinate 159,218, forward strand.
CAATGAATATAGGTCAATTTGTGACTCTAAGGAATTCTTTACAACCAGCTTTGAACTACTTATAAGATTAACACAATGATTCAATGAAGGCATGCTATAATTGTTTGTTGAACAAAGGCCAAAGCAATTATGCAATTTATACAGACATACACAGCATCAAATTGATCAATAGTGTGAAAAACATCTAGTTTTAAGGCTAGGCAGACAGGGGAATTCCCCAGTGTTTACTTGGACAATGAAGGCAGCTGACTATCAGGCTTTTTTCAAGGCAATGGAGTAAGGGGTTAATGCAGCATGCTGTTAACCCCTTGTCTTGTAGGGGTCGGCCAGCCCCACGCACACGTGCCAGAGCGCTCCACTGTGCATGCACAAAAAAGTACGACGATAGCTACTGTATAGCAGCGCTCGAAATTAACTTTTTTTGCTGGTGGCCCGATCGGGCAAGTAGAATTGGTATTTATCCAATATTGGTGGCCCGAAACAGAAATTTGGTGGCCCGAAAAAACAAGGAAAAACAAAAGAAAACAGTGACCGGTAATCTTAGCTTTTCATAAGAATTAATTAATGAAAATAACATCTAAAATCACCACCCTGATCAAAAATCCGTAAAGGAATATATAAACCCAACATTGAATCAGTAAAAGGTAATTTTGGAGTGATGAAATGTTACAATTTCAGCCCTTTCTCTGTGCGATTTTGTCAACTTACAAGTTGAAAGTTGAAATTATACACAAAACAACATGCATGGGACTGAACTGGAACTCTGACAATATTGTCATGAAACATCTACAAAAGTACAAAACTAGATAAAACAAAATCTGTACTACCTTATTATGAGTCCTATATTTGAAGTTCTTTCAAATTATGTGATGCTTTGAAAGATAATAAGGCCTTTCTGGCTTTCTTGCCCAAACGAATTTGCGCAAATTGGACTGAATTGAAGACAAGTCAAAGCATAGTTGCAGAGTTGACTAGACTGTGTGTGGCTATGGGAATTGCTGTATTAAGCTGATGTACATACCGTCCCCATTTATAATACATAGGGCCAGTACAAGGTACCAGCATGTGTGTACACTTCTAGTTCTACTTGTATGCACTATAGTAGACGGGTAAATCAGTCTTTCTCTTTGTTGTTTGTCTCTCCAAGACGTCATAATTTTCATAGGCACCTCCAGAACGAGATGAATTTTTCTGTCTAATCACGCACATTTCTCCAGATTATCGCCGTTAGCAGATTTGCGCTCGCTATTTTGTTGATTTTTTCCACTGATTTCCTTTGTTTTTTATGCCTGGTTTTGGCGATGTTTGAAATGTCAAATTTTCAGATTTACATTTGGAAATCTTACTGGCCCAATCGGGCCACTAAAATAGAGCAATTATGATTTTTTGGTGGCCCGACAGAGATTTTTGGTGGCCCCGGGCCATCGGGCCTGTGCTAATTTCGAGCGTTGTGTATAGCAAGGGGTTGCAATACCGAACGGGTTGTATTACCGTACATGCAAATTCCAATAGGAAAAACGTTCGAATTTTGAAAGTTGAATTTGAAAGTCGACATTAACGGAGGATAATAAATGGATGTTTAGCAAACATTTTCCACCATTTCCCGAAGAAAATAAGCGCCGTGAGGCGTTATACGCGCATTTTGCCGCGCACCAGTGGCAGCGCGCATGTCAATGGCATTCCCATGCAAAACATTCACGTTTGGTGCGTCCGGTTAATACAACCCGGTTTGTGCGCTACACAAAATTCTGCTTTCTTGAAAGGGTGCCGTAAAAGTTCAATTTGCGTAAGTTTGCTGCTTTTTTCTACGAAATAAGTTATCAATTCTTTATCTTGAGAATATATAGATCACTTATTTGTGTTTTATTCATATCTCTGTTCTTCATGTTGATCGTTTTCATGGCGTAAAGAAATGGTATCCGGTAATAGGACCCAATACCATATATCGGGACTGCAAAACCATGCATAATGTCCATGTCAACAACTTTATCAACACTCGCACACAAGAAAATTGCAATGAAATGATCGATAAAAGTATGTAGAATTCAGATAAATTATCATCATTCACATACAAAATTTTCGAAATATTGAAAACTTACCTTATAAACGGCATCCCGAATAGCTCAAAATCCATTTTGGCGAAAAACAGCAGGTGAAAAAGACCTTCTTTCACAAGACTTTGTCCAAAGAGTCGCGTATCGAATTTGGTATCAACGTGTAGAATGGGCGTTCAGAAAGCCAATGACGTAAGCATCAAAATGAATTGTGGGAAGAGAATGCAGCGAAAAAAGGGTAAACCCTGTGCTATGTCCAGACCGATACCGCTCCGATACCACATTTTCATGGCATGCATAATCGACCCAGAAGCCAGCCAAGTCTCGTAATGAGATGCGTGCGCACGCGATCAATGATGTCATGCATACATTATCGTTCGCGAAAGGTACCGCTCGCTGGCTATGTGTGACCTTAGTCAGATAAACCGGTTTGATATTTCATTCACTTTTTATCAACTCGGACATTTGTCATTGATCTGTCAATTATATTATTCTTGTTATTTAAATCATTGTTGTTATTTTGTACAGAATATCCCCACATAATTATCATAATCTTCATCATCATCATCTCCATCTTCATCTTCATCTTCATCTTCGTCTTCGTCTTCGTCTTCGTCTTCGTCTTCGTCTTCGTCTTCGTCTTCGTCTTTGTCTTCATCTTGATTTCATCTTTAGTGTCATCTCCATCATCATCATCATCATCATCATCATCATCATTATCATAATAATAATAATCATCCCTGTATCATCATCTTCATCTTCATCATAATCATCATCATAATAATAATCATCCCTGTAAGCTGTATCATCATCATCTTCATCTTCATTTTCATCATAATCATTATCATCATCATCATCATCATCATCATCATCTTCATCTTCATCTTCATCTTCATCTGCATCTTCATCTTCATCTTCATCTTCATCATCATCATCATCATCATCATCATCATCATCATCATCATCATCATCTTCATCTTCATCTTCTTCATCTTCATCTTCATCTTCATCTTCATCTTCATCATCCCCATAATCTTGTCTTCATCTTCATTCTTCATCTTATTTTCATCTTCATCTTCATCTTTACTTTAGATTAGAATCATCATCCTCATCATCATTGTTTTTATTACTTTGACTACCATTATTTGTTCTTGTTATTTGTTTCTCTAGAGTATCCCCCACACATAAAGGGCGGTCATGGCGCAGGGCCAGAGGATTGGAATGCAGCCTGGACCAAGTGGTGGACCAGGATAGACCTGTTTCATGCACTCGTCTGTCAATTTATCATTATTTTCTTATTATTTGTTTCTCCAGAGTATCCCCCGCACATGAGGGGCGGTCGTAGCCCAGGACCAGGGGGTAGAATGCAGCCTGGACCAAGTGGTAGTAGTACTAGGCCGGGACCAGGAGCAGGAGCAAGACCCCAAATGGGAAATGCAGGTGAGTGCAGGTTAACCCATCAAAGACGAGAGCTATTTCAAGGCAAAAATTAATCATTATTCCCTTCAACAAATTGGCAACTCCTAATTTGTGTCTGCCTTCTAATGACATAAAAAAGGGTGGCAAATATTTTAAAATGAAAATCTAAGAAAATTAAGCAAAGTTGCCGATTTGAACACCAAAAGCTGTTTTGAAAATATGACTTAGGATCTTTGTGAGACACCCCCCTGAAGTGTAGGACTACCAAACCACAAATATGTGGGCCATCGTCCTTGATGGGAAATAACCTTGGGGCTCGAATGAAGGTCTTGTTCGGAACTGTTTTTGGAAAGGATTCTCCTGATTCCGGACTGGTTCGAAACTCGGGTGGAATCCAACTCGCTGAGCACTGAATCCAGAGAAATAGTACCCATACATGTATGCACTAGCAATGGCAAAAATAGATGTTTTCATTCAGGTGAGCTTGAAAAGTAGTCCCCGAAAAGTAAATTTCATTTAATTTCAATTGAAGTTCACTTAAGCCTCGTTCTTCTTTTCTTGTTTCAGGCGATGCCTCGTCATTCATGGCCAAGCAACCCACAGAGTCCCGCGGCGGCAGGGGCATGATGGGAACTGTACTGCCTGTCTATGCCCTTGGAATATTCATCTACTTTGGCTACGTTATCTACAAGGTAAAGAAAGGCCCAGTCCCGTACTGACCATTTTCACGGCGAATCACAACGAATTGACGTTCGTCGAGAAAATCGCTTAGGTCGTGCCGCATCGTATTACATCGTATCGGTTCTTCCCCAAAACCATGGTCGTAGATTTGTCATTGATACCCATTCAACTGGGGGGATGATCTATTCATTCATCCCCCCTGATGAATAGGTATTACGTAAATCGCTACGCCCAAGCCAAAAACCAGAGTCGATTCGTTCTAGTAAATCGTTGCGAGTCGCCGTGAAAATCGTCAGAAATTATATTTGTTTGTACTCGTTGCCCAATTGGGCAAGTAAAAACAAGATCTAGTGGCACGAAACACAAATTTGATGGCCCCAAGAGTTTTTTACAGGGAGAGGCGGGACTTTCTATAGATGCATCTGGAGTATGGACTGAAATCTGACATCAACAGATTGGAAGCTTTTGAGGTGTGGTGTTGGAGAGCCATACTGTAGATCCAATTCACAGATAGATCAGTCTGTTACCAGAAGGAAGAATAATGCCCGGCTCAGACAGAGCCGACTCGACCCGATCCGACTGGTTTTCAGCCTGGTTAACTCAGTATGCAATGCCTCAGGACTCCGTTTTTTTCCAGTCAAGTGCCAGTCGGAGGTCATTCGAGGCCGATTCAACATGTTGGATCGGCTCCGACTGAGCGAAACTGACTCTAGCCTGACTGGAAACCAGTCGGATCGGGTCGAGTCTGCTCTGTCTGCGCCGGGCTTAAGAGGGAAGAGATCAAGTTGAAGGGAACGCATCATGATGAATGAAACGAGCTGCGGAGCTGTAAAGGGTCGACCACCGAGTAATTATATAGCTAGAGTCCAGTCATGCTTTCATGACTGATAGTTAATCGGAATTGTTCACATTTTCTTGCAGGTGTTCGTGAGAGAGAAACCGAGCAATGGTCAACCTGCGAGGACAACCTGATGACTCGTGAGTTACAAGTACAAGAAGGGCCGACGCTGCAACGCCTCCACAATAGCAAGCTACGGAGCTGAAAATGGCAAAAACTAAGTAATAGATTGTTGTCACGCTTTTATGACTGATAATTTATCTGAATTGCTTACATTTTCTTGCAGGTGTTTGTGAGAGAAAAACCAAGCAATAATCAACCTGCGAGACCAACCTGGGGTTATCCTGATGGAGTACAAGAAGGGCCGACGCTGCAACGCAAACAAGGAAAGGCCTCTACGATAGCAAACTGCAGAGCTGAAAATGGCAAAAATTAAGTAATAGATTGTTGTCAAGCTTTTATGACTGATAATTTATCAGAATTGTTCACATTTTCTTGCAGGTGTTCGTGAGAGAAAAACCAAGCAATGGCCAACCTGCCAGACCTTCTTGGGGTTATCTTGACAACTCGAAGTTAGTACAGGACGGACCAACGCTGTGACGTAAACGAGAGGCCTCTATGATTGTGATAGTTAATAAGAATTGTTCACATTTTCTTGCAGGTGTTCGTGAGAGAAAAACCGAGCAATGGCCAATTTTTTGAGGTCAACCTGGGGTTACCCTGACGACTCGTGAGTTACAAGTACAAGAAGGGCCGACGCTGCAACGCAAACGAGGAAAGGCGTCTACGATAGCAAGCTACGGAGCTGAAAATGGCAAAAACTAAGTAATGGCTTGTTGTCAAGCTTTCATGATAGTGATAGTTAATCAGAATTGTTTACGTTTTCTTGCAGGTGTTCGTGAGAGAAAAACCAAGCAATGGTCAACCTGCCAGACCTTTTTGGGGTTATCTTGACAACTCGAAGTTACTACAGGACGGACCAACGCTGTGACGTAAACGAGAGGCCTCTATAATTGTGATAGTTAATCATAATTGTTTACGTTTTCTTGCAGGTGTTTGTGAGAGAAAAATCGAGCAATGGGAATGGCCAACCTGCGAGGCCTACCTGGGGTTACCCTGATGACTCTGAGTTACAAGTACAAGAAGGGCCAACGCTGCAACGCAAACGAGGAAAGGCCTCTACGATAGCAAGCTACGGAGCTGAAAATGGCAAAAACTAAGTAATGGCTTGTTGTCAAGCTTTCATGATTGTGATAGTTAATCAGAATTGTTTACGTTTTCTTGCAGGTGTTCGTGAGAGAGAAGCCAAGCAATAGCCAACCTGCAAGACCTTCTTGGGGTTATCTTGACAACTCAAAGTTAGTACAGGACGGACCAACGCTGTGACGTAAACGAGAGGCCTCTATGATTGTGATAGTTAATAAGAATTGTTTACGTTTTCTTGCAGGTGTTCGTGAGAGAAAAACCAAGCAATGGCCAACCTGCCAGACCTACCTGGGGTTACCCTGACGACTCTGAGCTACAAGTACAAGAAGGGCCAACTCCAAGACGCGAACAAGAGGAGAGACTACAAAGACAGCTGGCTGCCGAGCTGAAGGCCGCTAACTACACCGAGTTTAAACCCAAGCATGAGAAAAAGAAGCGGAGCAAGACATCACCAAAGGGAGGATCGCCCAAGAAGAGTGACCAACCAGGTAAGAGATACAACTTCCTTCTTCTTGAACTAGCACCACCTTCCTCCTCCCCCTCCTCTTATTCATCCTCTTCCCCTTGTAATACTCTTCTTTCTTTTTCCATTTCTCCTTATCCCCCTCCTACTCACCTTCCTCCTGTTCCTCCTTCACTCCTCCTCGATCTCCTTTTCTTTCTCTTCATCCACCACCTCGTCTCTCTCTCCTCTCCCTCTGCTTTTTCCTCTTCTTTATTATCTTCCTCCTCCTTTCCTCCTCCTCCTTTCCTCCTCCTCCTTCCCCACTCCTCCTCTCCCCACTCCTCCTCTTCCTCCTCCTCCTCTTCCTCCCCCTCCTTTTCTTCCTTCTCCTCCTCTTCCTCTTCCCCTCCTCCTCTTCCCCTTCTCCCCCTCCTCCCCCTCCTATTCCCCTCCCCATCCTCTTCCTTTCACCCTCCTCTTCTTCTTCTTCCTCTTCTTCTTCCTCCTCCTCCTTCCCCTCCTGCTATTCCTTCTCCTCTTCTTCTCCTCTTCCCTTCCTCCTCCCTATTCCTCCATTATTAACTTCTCCTCTGAGCGTGTAACAATGCCATTGATGTAGACATGCTTGAAAGTAGCCCCTGAACATGTATTTATTCATTTTTTCTGTGCCAATTTATTTTTAAGAATCAACCGATGAGGTTGACATATTGAAGAGACGTTTGGAAGAAACGGAGAAGAACATGCAACGAATGATGACCATGATGAACTCCATGGGGTCGGCCATGAACACTGTGTCTCATCATCTTGCATGTAAGTCATTGATTGATTGATTGATTGATTGATTGATTGATTAAATGATGACTATGATGAACTCCATGGGGGTGGCCATGAACACTGTGTCGCATCATCTTGCCTGTAAGTCATTGACTGATTGATTGATTGATTGATTGACTGAATGACTGACTGACTGACTGACTGACTGACTGACTGACTGACTGACTGACTGACTGACTGATTGATTGATTGATTGATTGATTGATTGATTGATTGATTGATTGATTGATTGATTGATGTATTGATTGATTGATTGATGATGACCATGATGAATTCCATGGGTGTGGCCATGAATACTGTGTCGTATCATCTTGCCTGTAAGTCATTGATTGATTGACTGGTTGGTTGGTTGGTTGATTGATTGATTGATTGATTGATTGATTGATTGATTGATTGATTGATTGATTGATTGATTGATGATGACCATGATGAACTCCATGGGGGTGGCCATGAACACTGTGTCGCATCATCTTGCCTGTAAGTTATGGACTGTCTGATTGATTGATTGATTGATTGATTGATTGATTGATTGATTGATTGATGATTTGACAGATTTTAATTAAATTTGATATTAAGGTACATGGTATCAAAATACAGCCTAACTTTGATTGTTTAGTATGTTGCCCTTGGACCATGGACCACCTGCTTAGTTGTGATCTGGTACATGGAATGTGAACAATCAAAGATCTGGCAGAGGCCAACCAACTACGTAGCACTCAGATTTGCCCGCCATTGGTAGAGATGCCAACCCTCCCGATTTCATCGGGAGGCTCGCGAAAATTCACCCCAACTCCCGCCCTTAAAAAAAAAGAATGTTTTAAATGTTTTTTTTGCGACAGTTAAGTACTTTCGTACTGGCCACTATTGTGCGCTAACTTCAGCATTTAGTTTTGGTTAAATATCATCTTGTCCTTTCAATTTTGTATGTTGCCCAAAAAGTGCACATTTTATAATTTTTCTGTAAAATATGTGTTATGTAAAAAAAGATGGGAAAATATTGAACTAAATAAACCTGTAAAATGCTCCAAAATAAGGCTCAGATTGCACCAGAGAGCATCTAGAACCCCTGAGCTTCCAGGGCCCTTAAGCGAGCCCTGGACCCTGGCTGTAAGGGACGAGCGCTTTGTGCTCGTGATATGTGCGCTACGTAGAGACACTGATTTTCCGTTTAAAAAAAAGGCATTTTCCGTTTCAGAAAATCTGGAATTCCGTTCCAACCTGCCTGAAAAACGGAAATTCCGTTTTGCCATAGACTTTGTACATTGTACAAATTGTGCAAATTTCGTTTACATAGAACTACATACAAAATTCAATGAGTAGGGTTCAAATCGTTTTATCATGACATGGTAGATAATTGATTTTCAGAAATCATGATTTTCACCCACAAATCATCAAAATTTGGGGGAATGTGTCATGCCTGATATCAGGAAGGACTTACCACAGGCCAGAGAGTAAATATCTTTAAAATTTATTCAATAATGATTAAGGCTGAGTCGGTTCGGTCGGTCACACCGGTTCTGACCATCACCATCGGGTCCCGGTTTCGTTTTTTTCGGAACGGGCTCCGTAAAAGGACAAAAAAAAAAAAATAAATAAATAAATAAATAAATTAATGAAACAAAAACAATTTTTTTTTCTTTTTTTTTTCTCTCCTGTTTTTCCGTTTCAAATGGTCAATTCCGCGATTTTCCGCGATCGCGGATAATCAGTGTTTCTAGCTACGCGCACTTTTTGCTTAGTAGTAAAATCCTCCCTCATTCTGGTTTTCAAAAGTTGGCATCTCTGCATTGACAGGAAGATGTGTAATGATACGTATACGAATCTGAATCACCTTTAACATGTTTTTTCTTTGGATTTTTACAGCGACAAGCGACAAACCCATCCCGCGAAAGGTCCTCTCCAAGCTCAACGATCCAGACCCCGAAGACGACCAGAACCTCGAACTGGACATCGAGGCATCGGACCCCATCGGAGTCAACGTCGATGGCTTCTCCGACGAGGAAGACCTCTTGATTGGTGATCGAATGGAAGGATTGGACGACGAGGGAATCATGCCTAGCTCCGAGGAGGAGGAGGAGGAGGAGGAAGAGGAGGAGGAGGAGGAAAACGACGTCAGTTGCCCAAAAGACTCCGAAATTGATAGGGATGTCGAACAGCAGCGCTCCAACAAGCTGAACATTGTCGACGTCGAAGCCGATTACGACGACGATGATGATGGGGATGACGATGATGAGGGGGAGATCGATAGCGATGACGAGTCAGAAGAGGAAAATACTCACGTGAGGGAAAGTTCGATGATGGAGTCGTTGCGGAGGAGGAACGTGAGGAGCAATGCATCTTCTCAAGGGGCTGGAATCGAGGGATAGCTTTGACCTATCAAAAGAATACCTAGGTAAACAAATCAAAGAAAAGTTTGAACTTATGGGAGGAAAGATAGCGCTATTTGACGTGTCAGAAGAATATCTTAAATTGAAGAGAAGTTAACTTTAAGCCCTCCGCACACAGAGCCGACTCGACCCGATCCGACTGGATTTCAGTCGGTTCAGCTTCAGCTCAGAGACCGATTTAACATGTTGAATCAGCTACGACTGAGCGAAACCAACTCTAGCCTGAATGAAAACCAGTCGGATCGGGTCGAGTCGCCTCTGTGTGCGGAGGGCTTTAGCTTTCACTGATTGAAGTATGGAAAGAATGCATTTAACAAATCAAAGATGAGTTTCAACTGGTTGAATGTTAGCTTTAACTCTTTAGCTAATTGAAGTATAACTTTGATGTAATCAAAAGAATTAAAGGATTGAGTTTTTTGCTGTATCAGAAAAATACCTGAAACAAATCTAATAGTTTGATTTCAGGGAAGAATAGATTTAACTGATTGAAATATATATAGCTTTGATGTATCAAAACAAATCAAAGAATAATTTGAAATCGGTAACGGAGAGTTCAGAATTTTTACGTATAAAAACATGTACATGTTGCTCTGAAGAAATGCCAAGTTTAAATCATACAGTAACGCTTATTTATGTTTGTAAAGCCCGGCGCAGACAGAGCCGACTCGACCCGATCCGACTGGTTTTCCGTCAGGCTAAAGTCAGTTTTGCTCAGTCGGAGCCGAGTCATCATGGTGAATCGGCCTCGAATGACCTCTGACTGGCACTTGATTGGCAAAACCGAAGTCCTGAAGCAGCGTAGACGGAGTTAATCAGGCTGAAAACCATTCGGATCGGGTCGAGTCGGCTCTGTCTGCGCCGGGCTTAAGAGACTAGATGTATGCATATTAGTAAAACAGACTCCAGAGCAATCGAAAGATAAGCTTTGACTTATCAAAATAATACCTTACATGAATTTTAAAATAGTTTGAATTCATTAAATCAAGGATAGCCTAAAATTATTGATGAATAGCTTTACATGTCGTAATCTTTGTTTGTTAAGAGATATTGGGAATAATATGTATCACAGAACAATGAGCTGAGGGGTTTTGAATGACGTATCAAAAGAATATACCTTAAACGAAATTTTAAAAATAGTTTGAATTCAGTAAGGATAGTTTTAACTTATTGAACTATAGTTTTGAATATTCACGTATACTGTGCATTCATGTGAATGCCGCTCAAAGAAAATGCCAAGTTTTAATCATGCTATATCGTGAAGCTCATTATATCATGATTTTTTAGAGATACTGTGCATATATACATTACAGAGCAATGTAAAGATAGCTTTAACATTTCACAAGAATACCTAAAATGAATAAAAAAGCAATAGATTGAGCTTAATGTAGGAAAGTTTATTTATCAAGGGCAAATTTCGACTTATGTTGTTTAATCGGATACTCCTTTAAATGACTCGAAAAACTTTCTGCGAAATCCTACCCAGTTTAGAAGAGACCATTGTATATTGTACATTTTGAATAGTACTGTTTTATATATATTTATTGTTCATGTGAATACGTGTTAACGTACCGTAGAACACCATCGTCAAGCACCCCCCAAGCACCTATACGCATCTTGCTTTTAGAGACGTTTCCATGAGATTCACCTCCATTATTATCCTCATGAATATTCCTCACCATTATTTGCATACTTGATTAAAGTTTCCCGTTTGGACAGAGAGTGGGCGCTCTTTAAAAGCAAGATGCATATTGGTGCCTGGGGGTGCTTGACGATGGTGTTCTACGGTATAGGCCTATTTTAAATTGATTCCATGTGTGCTTTTGTATTCCCTTGTACAAGTAACATTATTTTAGACGTATTTGTTGATTTAGATGTATGTGAAATTCTCTGCGAGTTTGTAATTAGTACACATGCTTTTGGAACATACAAAACATTAGGATAGAATTAAACTGTCAGGTGCGTAATATTGGAAATATTAGAAGCCTGTTCTGTTTTTCCTATGCTGGCCGGGAATTAATTTGGTGGCTACTATAGGCAGGTTTGACTGTAGTTCAATGTGTACAAATTGAAATACAGAAAGAAAAAAAAGCAAGGCCATCTCTCATTGGTTAGTTTCTGTCATGTGATATCCCATCATGCAATATTCACAGCCATTTTGTTAAACTTGTTCACAGGGGACCAGCGCAATTTAGCCCCATAAATGATAAAAAAAGAGCCCACAAAAAATCTTTAAAGAACCCCCAAAAATTTATGTAGAGTTTTAATGAGAAACAAATTTTAGAAAGCTATTTTAAAGGCATATATGCGTGGGTTAAAATGGGTAGTCCGCAAATTCCAACTCCACCGTAATCTCCCGAGGTAAACTCACGATATGTGTTGGATCGATCGAAGAGCGGTGCTTCGAAATATCTGAACACGGGCCTTATGAAATTGCATGCAGCACACAGCTGGTATCTATTATATACCCAGCGAATTGCTCAAGCTGTCACCTGAGGCAATACATCGCAGATAAGATCAAACAGCGGCACTGTGAAGTCGGTGCGGTTATACGTAATATTTTCGCTTGTAAACATCTATAATGGATCTCCATTCGACCATGATTCGACTAGTACAAAAATTCTGAACGCGACTATTTTGTATGCATTTTCGACTCGGGCGTTCGTAAAGTGGGACAGTTTGCGATCGCTACTTATAACTGAGCCAATGGGGATTACGTACCGTGCGTAAAAGTGCGCAATATGGATCCACGCGTCTAATTTACCGGTCTGAATTCCCTTTAATGTAGGCGAGCCAGAAAAGAAGAACCCTTAGAAAACGATGTGGCTCACATTTCGCCTTTTTTGCACAAACCAAGCAAGTTGTGAGAGCTAACACAAAGAGGTGGAGCTTATTTGGTCTGGATTGACCTCACATTTTAGCGCGATCAATTAAAAAATCCAGTTTTCACCAAATTTAACGGCAGCTTCCATGCTGTATGCAATGAATGGGATTAGCCTGTGCTGCGAGTGACTTTGAATAATTCTTCTTCCGTGCTCAGAGGGCAAATGTTGGAAATATTTGCATGAAATTTTGTTTTAATGTGTAGAGGACATTATAATCAAAAGTCAATTGGAGGTGTGGAAACTCGTCCTTTAATTCATCAATCAAGGGTTTGTTTGGTATTACTACATGTAGTATACTGACTGTACTGTACTATTTTACTTTTTGATTGAAAATGAGCAAAGAAAAATAGGCTTCGCCGGGAATCGAACTCGAGACCTCCGGATTGCTAGACCGGTGCTCTACCATTGAGCCACAAAGACCCTTAAATGTGGGACGTTCCCATGAAACCCTTTTCATTGCTCCACTAGTCAGAAGCTATATAAACCGGGCACTAACCCATGGATAATTTAATCAACTTTTCTAGTGAAAGTGCGCCGGATCACGCAAAGTGATGTAGCTTTTTTATTAACTGAATTTAAACATAGGGTTTCATGGGAACACCCCCCCCCCCACCCCCCCCCACCCCCCATTCAAGAGTCTTCGTGGCTCAATGGGTTGAGCACTGGTCTAGCGATCCGGAGGTCTCTGGTTCGATTCCCGGCGAAGCCTATTTTTCTTTGCTCATTTTCATTCATTTTATTTATGGCTGAAATTCTAGGCTGGTACTATTAAATATTGTTTTTTAAAATTTTGTTCTTAGGTATTGGTATACTTATCAAATATTTATTGGAGTTTGTGGAAGAAATACTAACTGTGTTTTTGTTTTGCTCATTAACAGTAAATTGAGTGGTTTATATTACAGATATGTTTTGTGTGTTTATGCTTGTGCTAATATGTTGTGCAATAGGGTTTTTTCCTTATTTATTTATATAGTGAACAATGCTCTCCCATTCTTGAAGGAGAAGTTTCTACAGGCTTTTAAGGAGATCGGGTGAAAATGGAACAATTTTAGATACCTACTAGCGAAAGTTTGATCAGATTTATAGATAATCCAATTAAGGATTATGATTTTTATCATATTTATTCATGAGAAAGCATCGTCCCTCTATTCTTATTCTCAGATATGTTAAGAGAAGAGGTAAATTGTCAAACTTCCTCAACTGGTCTGACAGCAACATCCACAAAGAATGAACAAATATGAAAATATGTGTCCAAAGTCAGTGGAAGGTTGTTCTACTATGGCATCACATATTTTGGGCAAATTGCAATCTAGTGAGGGCGGCAAACAAAAATGATTGAAAATCATAACTTTTGAATTAAAAATCAAATTTGCTCAAACTTTCACTCATGGGCTTCTTAAATTGTTCTCCTTTCATTCAATACACATTAGTACTTGGGGAAACTTCCCCTTTAAGTTATTCATTGGACATTCTAATTGGACCCTTTTTGATTGTATACATGTACATTTTACTGACTATTTCACTGGCTGAACTATGATAGTATTTCATTATTGACGTTTGAAACCATTTGTAAGTGGCTATAGCAAAACCCGGCACTTGTCGGTAATTCATGTTTTGAAGAAATGGGCATTTTAAGTTCCCACAATGTGTGTAAAAGACCTATGATTGTAAAATTAAAAACAATCATATCTTCACCAATTATTGACCGATTTGGTAGAACAAAGCATCAAATGAAAGCTTGTGAAGAGGCCTTTCTAATGGTATGAAAACCTGCATTTTGAGTTTTACCGACAAGTGCAGGGTTTTGCTATAGCCGGTCACATTTGTGACTAGATATAGCAAAACCCTGCACTTGTCGATAAAAGTAAAAAATTCAGATTTCTAAGCCAAGAAAGAGGCCTCATTACAAGCTTTCATTTGATGCCTTCTTCAATAACATCAGCCAATATTTGACAAAGATATGATTGTTTCAGTTTTACAAACAAAAGACTTTTGCATATTATTATGTGAATTTAAAATGCCAATTTCTTCAAAACATGAATTACAGACAAGTGGTGTGTTTTGCTATATCAGTCACATTTATTGTCGCAAAGAATCGCTTACAGCTATTTCAAATTTAAGTGATTCGTAAATCTTCAAATAGATTTTAAATACATTACTTCATTTCTTTTTTTAGGATTGGTGCATATTATGAAGATAGTAATTTTCAACATTAGTATTTTTTGTTTGTTTTCTTTTCTTTTTAGTCAATGTAGTAAATAGGTTTGCTTACTTTGCTGTTTAATTTTTTCTTTGAAACAATATTTAAAAATAGATAAGTGTTTGGGGTGTTCATTATAATACTTTTTAGGGTGTCGGAAATGGATCAATATAGAATTATCAATTAAATTTAATCATAGTCTTTTAATGTAGCATGTCTGGATGTGATTTTGCCAGTATACAGTAACATTGATAAACATTGTTCTGTTTTTTTTTGCCATAAACGTATTCAACCATTCATCTTAGCAATATGTTATATATGTTGATGTACCCCCAATATATCCAGTTGTGATATTTTCTGGATTAAACTGTCTTATGCCCCTTCTATTTACTGCATTGCTCTTTTAATTTGTTTAGTTTTTCATTGAGATAAAGGAAAGGGTACAAACCAACAAACAAACAAACAAGCACACACACACACACACACACACACACACACACACACACACACAGACAAACACACACACACATTCATCCTGCCATTATGTTGTATATGTTGATGTACCCCCATTATTATCCAGTTATATTTTCTGGATTAAACTGTCTAGCGCCCCTTCTATTTTATACCACATTGCTCTTTTAATTTGTTTAGTTTTTCTTTGAAATGAAGGAAAGGTACAAACAATCAATCAATCAAACAAACAAACAAACAAACAAGCAACAACAATAACAAACACACATACATTTCACAATTATTGGTGAGAGTGAAGGGAAAACAAGTAGAAGAAAGTTTTATTTACGTGAGATTTTTAGCTCACCTGAGCCAAAGGCTCAAGTGAGCTATTGTGATCGCTTTTTGTCCGTCGTCCGTCGTCCGTCGTGCGTCGTGCGTCGTCCGTCGTCCGTCGTGCGTCGTCCGTCGTCCGTAAACTTTTTACATTTTCATCTTCTTCTCCAGAACCAATGATCGGATTCCAACCAAACTTGGCAGGAATCATATTTAGGGGTAGAGGAACCAAAGTTGCTAAAATGGTGGGCGTGGCCCCCAGGGGGGCCCTGGGGGAGGGCACCAAATGTAAAAAATATGTAAATTTTAAACATCTTCTTCTCAAGATCCAGAAGTATGACAGACCTGATATTTCATATTTAGATGCCTCTATTGATGAAGAATGAAAGTTGTTCACAAGATTTTTGTGGGTGGTCCCATAAGGGCCCTGTGGGCGTAACAGTTTTTTTGGGGGCCCTACCATAGGAAATATACATTTTCATCTTCTTCTGCAGAATCAATGATTAGATTCCAACCAAACATGGCAGGAATCATCTTTAGGGGTAGAGGAACCAAAGTTGCTAAAATGGTGGGCGTGGCCCCCAGGGGGGCCCTGGAGGAGGGCACCAAGTGTAAAAAATATGTAAATTTTAAACATCTTCTTCTCAAGATCCAGAAGTATGACAGACCTGATATTTCATATGTAGATGCCTCTATTGATGAAGAATGAAAGTTGTTCACAAGATTTTTGTGGGTGGCCCCACAAGGGCCCTGTGGGCGTAACAGTTTTTTTTGGGGCCCTACCATAGGAAATATACATTTTCATCTTCTTCTCCAGAACCAATGATTAGATTCCAACCAAACATGGCAGGAATCATCCTTAGGGGTAGAGGAATCGAAGTTGCTAAAATGGTGGGCGTGGCCCTCAAGTGTCCCAAAACAAAATTTCTTTTTTTTAGAAAGTAGGGGGTGCGCCTTATACACGAGTGCGCCGTACACACGGAGATTTACGGTAAATGACAATGCAAGTTGTCATATCGCAGAATGGCCCCATAGGGTCCCTATGTGAGTGGGGTTAATATGCTGAAGTGGTCAGTGGCTGGTGAAATGTGTTAAGCTTTGTCTTATATGTGTGTCTGTCTTTTTTTATGATTCACCCAAACATTATGGTAAATCATAATGTTAGGTACAGGGGATCAAAAGTTATTGATTAAATAGTACATCACATTATAGATTTTGGCATGATTTCAACTGATTTCATATCTTCTGAGGGTGCCAGAGAGAACATGCGCCAGATGTGAATTGCCCAGCTAGCCACCTGACGTCGGGCCGATGTCGGAAGTTGGTTGCCGGATGTCGGCATATCGCCGTTGGCTCGAGGTTAAAATGTCCGCCAGCCCAACATCGTCACGACGTCATTTTTGTGATATATTGGCATAACGTCATTTCCCGACAATGGCCCAACATCATGTCATGAGAATGAACAAAATACAAACAACAATAATAATTATGAACATTTATATAGCGCAGCTACTATGAATATATTACTGCGCTAGTATTAGTATTACCCCATACCCATGGTCAGCATACATTTCAAACCCACGCAATGATATTGCGTACAATGACACAAAAATACACAATTCAAAAACACTAGCGCATACAACCAAAAATAGAGATTGAATGGAAAATAGAAGAATGATTATAAATATATATTTACAGTTAACACTCGGTATAAAAAAACAGTGATATGTCAAATGGTGTTTGCTCTTGTGGGGCATTGGGGTGTGTGTGTGTGTGTGTGCTTGGATGCATGCGAGTACCATATCTCTGTATATGTATGTGCATGTGTATGAGCGTGTGTGTGTTTGTGCAAAAAAAAGTTATGGTACCCAGGGTGAAATTCCCATTGACTAACTATATTACCAATTGAAATCAATTGGTACCAACTGAAAATTACCCATTGAAACCAATACCCATTGAAACCCATTTTATCCATTGAAATTCTAATAGGTACCCATTGAAACTGAATTCAATTGTTACCCATTGGCATTGGTTTCAATAGGTACCCATTGAATTCAATTGGTACCCATTGTTTCATTTTCCATATACTTCGATTACCAATTGATTTCAATTGGTAATTTTCAATGGGTAGCCTACCCATTAGAATTTCAACTGGAATTTCATCCTGGGTAGTGATGGTGATGGTGATGGTG
Organism: Echinarachnius parma; assembly: GCA_037951105.1. Lineage (NCBI taxonomy): Eukaryota > Metazoa > Echinodermata > Echinoidea > Clypeasteroida > Echinarachniidae > Echinarachnius > Echinarachnius parma. The sequence goes on from JBAMJV010004228.1 coordinate 177,142, forward strand.
ATGATGATGATAATAGTGATGATGATAATGATGATAGTGATGGTGATGATGATGATGATGATGATGATGATGATGATGATGATATGATGATGACCTAGGCATGATGATTGATGGCAATATTGATGATGATGGTGAGGATGATGAACGGGGTGGTATGAATTTGTTCAATTATTTTGACTAGGTAATTAGTTCTAAAAGGTTGCCCCCGGGCCCTCCCCTCCCCCCCCCCCCGTGGTCTCCCCCCTTAAATAAAGAAAGTACAAATTAGTTCTTCCAATTTGCCCCCCCCCCCCCCCCCCCCCCCAAGTCCTCTTATTGAATTGGAAAATAAAGACAGTACATTTATAATATAAGAACTAATGCATTAACATAGCATATCACCTTAGTAAACATAAATTAAATCATAAATCAATACAATAAGGAGACGTATTTCTGTGTCATTTTATATTCGATTTAGGTGCCATAGAAAAATGTGTGTAGGTGTAATAATATGACCGATGACGCACGTCACAACCTTATCTCCGTATAATGTTGCCTGCGTTCTTATTTCGTGCATGCTTTATGTATGGTCTTTGCCTGGGGGCGAGGTTACAACAACCTGCTTGCGTGGGATCGGTGAGAGTTGTAAACAGCTGTTTTTGCGGCACATATTTTTCTAAATTACTGCCAAACCATGGAACCATGCACATTTCCAGAGTATTTGTAATGTGGTGACAGATGTATTCAATGTATATTTGATGCTGGTAAGTCTTATTCTTATGATTAATATGCTTATTTTTAACTCGACATGTGCAATAACATTCACCGAAAAATTACGATTCTTGCTGCTCACAGCGGGTTCATGCTTATCATTTCACGGCCTAGCGCTGGCGTAGCAAGAGCGTGCGATGCGCCATCATGCCGCTGAAACTGAACGCTGCAACATGACATGGGACTGCAAATTGAAAAGTATACGAACATAGCCAAGTAATGTAACTAAGATGTTTTGAAATTCGCTATTGCATGGACCACTGCAAGATAGTCATCATTGTGATTTGTAATATGCTTGCCTTGACTCTTCAGTCTCAGACTTCACTCTTGAGTCGACTTGAGATCGAGTGACGCTTGTCATCAGCTTGTGACTAAAATAAATGGGCGCTAATTCAGTTTCGTACCCTTTACACATTTTATTTGTATCTCTTTAAACTCAACTAGATTGGTTCGTATTACTTACTGCACCTTTTCCTTATCCCTCGATGGTCTGTTGTGATATTTTGGTCAAAATTTAAGCCATTTTTAATGACTTAAATCGATGGCTTTGGATTAGATCGACAAATCTATCGCTTTCATGGCCTTTTTGACATTATTATTGTTATTTTCACTGTCGGCATTCTAGCGATAGACGCGACCGATACGCGGTGCCTTAAGAGCACCAGCACCACCACCTATACCGTTTGTGCTTAGCATACAGAATCACATTGACGTAGTGCGTTATTTTTTCGCTCGGGGGGGCAATTGATTGTTCGAGGGGTGTGAGCGAATTCACTTTGACCCAGTTGACAATGAGTTGTTAATGGTTACGACCGGACGCTAGCGGTATAGAACAAAGGCACCACGAGGTGTGTGGGGTCATGTGTAACATACAAAGTATTTTACACATGACAGTACAGGTATGCTTAAGAGGCAAGAACACCGTAGCTCTACAGTAAAAGTTACTTACGGAAAATCATTTTTTTTTGCACATAAAACACAACATATTTAGTATTTTGAGCGACATTTGTAGCCCTATCAATACATTTAGGGCTGTTATAATACTTTAACTCACCGATCTCGTGTGTCACTATACATGTCATTCTATAATTACGGCGAATTGTGAGATTTTCCACAATTTTCCATCACTCTTCGTCGGTCTTTCGCCGTTCAAACTGCCGTTATCGTACACAGATGCAATAATTACGGTATCGCTAGCGTGCACACACAAAAAAAAAAAAAAAAAAAACGACGCAAAATTTAAATGAGTTATTTGACTTGACAAACTGTTACCGCTACATTTTTAGCAAATAATTGTGGGCCAGTGATTCCAATAATTATTCGGTAGCGTTAACAGTTTGTCAAGTCAAATAACTCATTTAAATTTTGCGTCGTTTTTTTTTTTTTTTTTTTTTGTGTGCACGCTAGCGATACCGTAATTATTGCATCTGTGTACGATAACGGCAGTTTGAACGGCGAAAGACCGACGAAGAGTGATGGAAAATTGTGGAAAATCTCACAATTCGCCGTAATTATAGAATGACATGTATAGTGACACACGAGATCGGTGAGTTAAAGTATTATAACAGCCCTAAATGTATTGATAGGGCTACAAATGTCGCTCAAAATACTAAATATGTTGTGTTTTATGTGCAAAAAAAAATGATTTTCCGTAAGTAACTTTTACTGTAGAGCTACGGTGTTCTTGCCTCTTAAGGCACCGCGTATCGGTCGCGTCTATCGCTAGAATGCCGACAGTGAAAATAACAATAATAATGTCAAAAAGGCCATGAAAGCGATAGATTTGTCGATCTAGCTTTGGATGTGTCGCGGCGCCGTAAAATTTGCACTTCGCGGTCGCTAAAATCAAAGTCAACAGGACTTCACGAGCAGATTTCACTCTCGGCAGACACTAAATTTTGCAAATTAAATGTTGTATTATTTTAAATCCATATTCTTTCCCGTGCATGAATTGAACACAATCTTCATCCATATATATTTAGACTCCTATTCCTAAGACCTAAACTTTCCACTTGACGGATGAAGCAGTGTTGAAGTATAATTCCATGGATAACTTTGACCAAGATCAACCCAATACTAACTGCAATTTGAACCCTTTTTTTCTTTTAATGCAGGAATTCGTAGACCTATTATCAACATAACAGTCATCCCTAAGTTGGGCTCATAATCTTTGACATTTGACTGTCGTTATGGCAACCATGGCAGACGATGGGGCATTGACGGACGACTCCATGGACAACTTTGACTTCGATCGCCCCAAGGAGCGTTGGGCCCCTTTGGGGGCGGTGGCCCCGTCCCCTCCCACGGTCATGGTCGAAACAAGGTTAGCATCTTAAATCATCAACCAACATTGGCAAGTAAGGCACATATTAATAGACCATCTTATTTGTTATGTTTCATTTTTTTGTGACTGACTGGGCCAAAATAAACTTATATAATGATAGTTTTCAAGCATTGAAATGGAAATCGGTCAAATCTTGACCACCATTTCCAATACGGTATCCTGAATAGTCTCCAAGCCCCCAGCTTTCGTTACTGAGAAAACAGTTTCTGCCACTCGGGATCATATTAGACGTAAAATATGAACTTAAATGATTATTTTAATTTTCTAAAAATCACTTATTATTATTAACAATATCATCATCATCATCATCATCATCATCATCATCATCATCATCATCATCACCTTCATCACCTTCATCATCATCATCATCATTGTCATCATCATGGTGGGGATGGTGATGACGATGACTATGGGGATAACGATGATGATGATTATTAGAATGATGGTGAGGATGATGAAGATGATGATGTGATAATGATGTTGATATATATAATGATTAATACAATAACAATGATGATGACAATGATAATGGTGAATTGGTGATGATGATGATGACGAGGATAATAATTATATAAATACAAACAAAACTAAATCTGTTCAACTGGACTTACTATTTTGGATTTTTGGGAGTAGTACAGTTTCACAACCTATCCAGCTTGCTTCTTCAGCTAAACTGGCTTGTGTAGAGAACTACTCCCAAAATAGTTAGTCCAGTTGAACAGATTTAGTTTAGTTTCTATGAACTCTTTCCTGGATGAATCAAAATCTTCACTATCGTTTATTAATTATAATTAAAATTTTTCTTTTAAATTAAAGGGTACCACCACCCAAAAATAATATTCTTATTAAAGAAAGGTAATATCTTTAGTATTCCATTCCATCAACAAGTTCACAAAAATATGTTTCCAGAAAAAATATATAATTGGAAAACGCATCATCATTCTAAAGCATGCGTTCATGCGGTCTGAATTGCGAACACTAATGTGTGCATAGCAAACGAATCGCCCGGGATTCTATTGTCTACAAACGTACGCGTGAATAGCATTGGCGCACTCGCAAATGTTTGCCCCGTATGGAACTAGGAAATAGTAGTGGTTCCGTAAGTGACGGAAATTAATTGCTTTGTTTATGAATTACACAACCCTTTGCAAAATGTTGGATATCTATTTGATATCACAAAACGGTACCAAAACATATAATAATGTGTTGTTCTTTGCCTGGTGGTCCCCTTTAAGTCACACGAGTATGGCAGAGCAACTTCTGAACCTTGAGGAAGAGCAGGCCCAACTCAACTCATCTCTCCTGGGGCTGACGTCTCACTTCGCCATCATTTTTTATGCGTGTTATGGTTCTAAAATCCTTTTAGTATTATAATTTTCATGATGATAGTGATGATGATGATATTGATGATGAGAATGATGGTTATAGTCATGATGATGATAATTAAGAGAATGACCAAGGTGATAATTGTAATCATGGTGATGATGATGATGATGATGATGATGATGATGATGATCAATGATGATGATGACGGTTATGATGATGATGATGAGGATGAGGATAATGCAAGTGAGGATCAGGAGGAGGATAATTTTGATTTTTTTCTTTTAAATTCAGTCACACGAGCATGGCAGAGCAACTTCGAAACCTCGAGGAGGAGCAGGCCCAGCTCAACTCATCTCTCCTGGGACTGACGTCTCACTTCGCCCAGGTCCAGTTCAGGCTGAAACAAGTTGTAACTGCTCCAACAGAGGATAAAGAGGTCAGTTAACATACAGTATACAGACTGACAAACTGGCATCACTGTCACACACACACTTATACATGTATGTACTATGCCAAACATAATAATACAGGAAGGCGAAAATGTAATGTCTCTCCTCGCCCAAGTCCAGTTCAGGGTTAAACATGTTGTAAAGTCCCAATGGCGGATACAGAGGTAACTAGTAAACATACAGACAGGCAGACGGACTGACTAACAAACTAACATGCTTAGAGTGAAACATGTCAAGCTACATTGAGATGAATATCAAACTCTTAAATTATTAAACAATTTGCAAATCACTTCATCGATTTGAATTTCTACATGAGCAGATACAAAATTATCCCATTTTCTTTGATGATCCCGAGGGATGGAAAAGTTACCCCTAAAATTATTTTAATTTAATTTAATTACAGGATCTGTTGAAGGAGTTGAAGGAGTTTGCATTCAAGGGTTGTCCCGACTTCAGGGGCATAGAACGTAGAATAAAATGGTCTAATTAAATTCTGTTTTTCTTTTACACTTCTCTGTGGGGGTGGGAAGGGGTGAAATAGTGACTCTTGAAAATAATATTATTTTTAATTTCTTCCCTTACAGGATCTGTTGAAGGAGTTGGAGGAGTTTGCATTCAAGGGTTGCCCTGATGTCAGGGGCTGCGTGGCACAGGATGCAATCACGCTGGAAGACGATGTAAGTAAATTATACTATAGAGGGATGGCTCCCCTCTTAATGGCTCGGTATTGCAGTTGTTAGATTTATGACCATTTTTGTATTTATGTTGTTATTAACGAACTATAACAAACTATAATTACAAGAAAGCTGAGATTTTTGAGAATTGAGCAATAATAACATCAGAAAATATTGTGACTTGATCCAGGTGTCATGGATTTTCAAACTTGACCCATCAATCTAAAAGTTTATTTGTAAGGTAAATGCAGATCCTTTTAAATTGTAAATAATAATATTATTACAATTATGATAATATGATTATCTCCCTTTTTTCAATCCATAAATCTGAACGTTTCATTACAGTGTGAACAGGAGCATGGATTACGTAAAAAGTCTAAATATTTCATTGATTTGTAAATGCAGCATCTGCTGTATTAATAATATGATTAATAATATAATTATAGTAAATGATAATAGGATAATCTCCCTTTTCTCAATCCATAAATCTGAACGTTTCTTTGCAGTGTGAACGCGAGCATGAGAGCAGGCTCTCTGAGCAGAGAGAGAAACAGAAAGAACTCATTGGTCAACTCAAGAGCCAGCTCGAAGACATCGAGACATTTGCCTACCAGGTGAGGCTCCATGAGGATGATGGTGATGATGATGGTGGTGATGATGACCATGATGATGGTGGTGGTGGTGGTGGTGGTGGTTATGATGATGATGATGATAATGATGGTGCTCATGATGATGATGAGGATGATGATGATGATGATGATGATGATGATGATGATGATGATGATGATGATGATGCTCAGGATGATTTGCAGTGTGAACGGGAGCATGAGAGCAGGCTCTCTGAGCAGAGAGAGAAACAGAAAGAACTCATTGGTCAACTGAAGAGCCAGCTGGAAGACATCGAGACATTTGCCTACCAGGTGAGGCTCGATGAGGATGATGGTGATGATGGTGATGGTGATGATGATGGTGATGATGATGATGATGAGGAGGATGATAAGGAGGATGATGATGATGTTGATGGTAGTGATGATGAGAATGATGATGATGGTGATAATGGTGGTGGTGGTGGTGATGGTGATGGTGATGGTGATGGTGATGGTGATGGTGATGGTGATAATGATAATGATGGTGCTCATGGTGATAATGATGGTGCTCATGATGATGATGAGGAGGATGATGATGATGATGATGATGATGATGATGATGATGATGATGGTGGTGATGATGATTATGATGGTGATGACGATGATAATGATAATGGTGATGATGAAAATGAAGAAGCTTTTTATTGTTTCTTTGTTCAGAATTTTGCATTATTTTAACTACATGGTTATTCAAGCAATTGTTATTTAAACTTATTTTTGATTTCTCTCTTATCCCCCCTTTTTCCAGGAGGGTTCAGGGGACCTGCCCCATACCAAAGTGATGGAGAAGCAAGGGGCCATCATAGACCAGCTGAAGAACAAACTAGACCTGGAACTGGACGACTTTGAAAAGCTATCGGCAGAGGAACTTAAATCGAGAGTAGACAGTGCTATTGGAAATGTGAGTTTTCTTGTATAAAACGTAAATTTGTTTAAAAAAAAGATTTGGACTAGCAGTACAATTCTATCGGCAGAAGAAATTAAATTCATCTTAACCCTTTCTTCATCCAAAATTTAAGATCAGTGGTAGTTAGACTGGTGACCATTTTTCTCTCATTTTCCAACACGGATTGTGAACCCTGCCAAGATCAAAGGACAGGTTATCGGTCAGCTAAAGAACCAATCAGTCGATCTAGAACGGTCCATCACATACTTTCGGGACGAAGCAGACATAACAGCTTCTCATCCGACAACCATTTCTTCATCCAGAATTTAAGATCTGTGGTGTTACGTTGTAAGATAGACTGGTGACCATTTTCTCTCATTCTCCTACACAGATCGTAAACCTGTCCTAGGTAAAGAACAGGTTAACAGTCAGCTGAAGAACCCGATAGTTGACATGGAACGATTCATTATGTATGCTAGTAATCCAGCATCACGTTTGTAAAACCTTGAACCATCCAACATTTTAGATCAGTGGTATGTAGACTGGTGACCATTTTCTCTCATTTTCCAACACGGATTGTGAACCCTGCCAAGATCAAAGGACAGGTTATCGGTCAGCTAAAGAACCAATCAGTCGATCTAGAACGGTCCATCACATACTTTCGGGACGAAGCAGACATAAACAGCTTCTCATCCGACAACCATTTCTTCATCCAGAATTTAAGATCTGTGGTGTCACGTTGTAAGATAGACTGGTGACCATTTTCTCTCATTCTCCAACACA